>CAAAJI010000687.1:0-15395 GCA_900642245.1 Fragilaria radians | reverse complement strand
TTCATTTATTTGGAGATAGCAAGAGTGTTATTGATACTTCCATGTATCCCACTTACCGTTTGAAGAAACGTTCCTGTCTACTGGCTTTTCATCGAGTCCGTGAAGCCATTGCTTGTGATATTGTTCGTGCATACCATATTGATGGAAAGGAGAATCCTGCAGATATCTTGACAAAGCATCGCAGTTCTCGTGAATGGTATGAATTAATGGAGCCTCTTATTTTTGGGCTTGGCGTGAGTGATAACAAATTTGAAACTTCCATGTGAGAATTTGCATCATACGTTTCAAGTACAATTGTACGAGCTACGTACTTCAGTATGTCAGTTTCTACTGATTTAGTGTTTAGGTCAGATAAGTCGTATTTTCAAGTAGATAGTGAAGTAAGTTTATAATTTTATCAGACGTACCTTTGTCAACCCTCCGATTGTTGTTTTGTGTAAATTGTCAGAAATATCCGATATTTCCACCCTTACATATCTAGTTCATGGAGTGATTGGATTAATTGTACAAACGCATATTCTAAAGTGAGTCATAGGTTCAGACACTGATATACGGGTTGTTTGCTGGATTGCTTATAACTTATAGGTTGTCCATATTTGTCAATATTGCGCAGATCTAGATAAACTTATAGGTTGTCCTGATTCATCAATAATGTTCAGATTGAGATAAATTCTGCTCTATTCTAGAGTGATGAAAAGACACAATGTGAAATTACAATTTAATGTAGAGTATGTCTATAACATGATCTTGTATCCTCTTTTGATAGTTGGAGTGGATCTTGTATCATCAACGTTAATGTCAAGTTGGATCAACTCTCATGAAGAGTTGGATTGCAGCATGATTTTGATCAATTTTTATTGTTTCTCTCAGATTACTAGAACCTTGAAAGCATTATACATACTTTCCATTTACTTACAATATTCAAGCATCACCAAGATTTTGTATGGTGCCATATTCTTTATTATCATCCAAATTTGTGAGGGAAATGAAAAGGACAGTTAAGTTGTAATTTCCGTGACTAGATGTGTAAATACATATATTATCATTTTTTCTATATTCACTTGTATTAGCTATAAGAAACGTCTCAGATACTGGTATAAGAATACATCTCTTTGAATATTAATAAATGCATAGACTGAATATTGCTCATGACGTGTTGATAAGGTATTATCTTCTTGATTCATACGTCAAAGTGTGCTCCTAAGGGGTGTGCAAATTCGGCTCATCCAGTTTACTTTCATCAAATGAGTTAGAAATTTACTTTAAGATGCTCATAACAAATAAACTAGAAATTAAAATTCAAGTTAAAAGTAAATTGCATCAATATCGCCATGACTGATCCCCTCATCTGCCAACTTCTTTCAAATATTAAGCAATTTTAATTTAGTTTCTCGCTAGGCCACTTTATATTGAAGTAAGTAACTTTCTGCTCTATCAGGTCTGCCAAGCATTCATCATTTCCAGATGCATTTATTTCCAATTCTAACGTTATTGTGTCAAGTTATTCTTTTTTGTTATCCATGTCAGGAAGTAATTTTTGGAGATGTAGTTTTTGCTTCCCTTCCCTTTCACGGATGTAGGGTATGCTTCATTACAGCATTCCAACTATCCAAAATGCAATGCTCCCTCTTTTATCCGGAGAATCATGTAACACATGCTTGTAAAGTAGGAGGTCATGTAGAGGAATTTGAAAGCGGCAAACTTGAGTGTTGAGTCCTTGTTATTGCCTTTTTTTACACTCTGAAATGTAGCAACAATATCACAGGTGGTCAATTGGAGAGCATTAGTTTCAAAATGTTCCAAAAATAGTTTCAAGAAGTAAATTGTCCGATATCTCAATCCTGTCGTCATTTCTCCTATTTTGAATAGGTCAATAATCTTTGTGAGTATTACTTCCTTTGTTTTGTCTCCATTGCCTTCTCACCACAAACATAGCCAGCAGTTGATGATGACATTGTTGTTTTTTTGTAAATCACCAAGTCGTTACTTCCAGAGTGTTGCACTGGCACGCCCCCAAAAAAATAAAATGAAAATAGACATTCTTGAATATATGTATTTGTGTTTTGTATTTGTAGGTGAGGGAAAGAATGTTCTTTTTTTTGTGTTTTTGACAGAATCCGGGGATCGGCCTAACACTGTTGAGTTCTTACTAGTGATTTCCACCGTAGATGAATTCCTTACAATTAATTGCATCCACCACCAAGTCTTCAACAACGGCCTAGAAAACACCTTATCATCATCCTCATTGGGTTTCGCATTCTGGTACAACGAAAGAAAAAAATACCTATGTACAGCTTCCGATTGTGGGCACGCCGTGTTTGTAGTGGGGGTATCATTCTAATCGACAGAACACTGGGCTTGTCGTCGACAAGGATCATGTTCCGACGATCATCCCTCCAATACCTAAATGGCGAACGACATTTCTCTATAACACTAGCATCCAAAAAATCATCTAGAACAATGAAAACTTCCTGGATGTATTGGTTAGGTGGAGGAACAACAAAAACAACAGTAACATCAACGAGACATTCACGTTGGATATCATCGTCTTATGCAGCATTCTCCAATGGAGAATTCCAACATGAAGATGATCAGTCTCTTTTCGTTATCCCTGTTCAAGAAGAAGTTGCACATCATGGGGTTCAAAATGATAGCAATGAAGAATTGACGACAAGGATGGCACAGGAGGAGGACGCGGGTAATACTCCTCATGGGATTTCCATGGTCCCTACATTCGATCCTGCCTCTTTTCTGGATCGTATACGTGAGACTTTTGTCCATACTCTAATGCCATATTTCGAATCCAATCAAAATATTGTTGCTCTTGTTGGTGTCAGTGGAGGAAGTGACTCTGTGGGACTTTTGCATGCACTTGTACAATTGAGAATACCCCATTTACAACTTGTTGCAGTTCACTTTGATCATCAGCAACGAGGAATCGAAAGTGACGGAGATCGACAGTTTGTTATAGATTTGTGCCATCAATTGAAGATTCCCTTACATATACGTACTTGGAATTCGACAACGTCTTCCTTCTCACAAGAATCAGCCCGCACTTGGCGCCGATTGCAATCCTACGAAATTTTGGTTCGTCATTTGTCGGAGACATCCGAACGAGGTTTCATCCTTACTGCACACCACAGAGATGATTCGATGGAAACTCTATGTTTGAAGATACTTCGTGGTGTCCATATAACCAATCTAGTTGGTATGGACTACGTTACTAAATTTCCTGACATGCCTCGAGCACTCTGGGGACGTCCTTTCTTGGGTGTTACTAAAGAAGACATTCAACAATTCTTGATACATCAAAATCTAACATGGCGAGAAGATGCCTCTAATGCATCTGACAAATACAAACGTAATCGAGTTCGAAATGAATTGATCCCACTTTTGGTTGATATTGTTGGGTCGGAGGCACTACTACAGAAACGTCTAGAGAATTTGTCGCAACAATCCATTGAACTCCGTATGGATTTACAAGAACGAGCCAAGGCATATCTACAACAATTTACAAATACAGACTATTTTCATTTACCCATTAGTTCTCATGATAATTCATCCATTACCATGAGCCTTGTGCATCGAGAAGCCTTGCACATGTGGTCTGGGTTACGTGGTATCCCTTTCTCTTACGATCAGTTACAAAGAATATGCAATCAATTAGAACACTATTCGAGTAATACTCAATGGGAACTTCCTATTCAAGATAAATGGATATGTATGCGAAAGGGTACAGTTCTATCCCTTGAGGCACATGACCAAATTTGCGACCAAATTTCTGATGAAAAGATCCTAACATGGCATGTCTCACAGAAAGATGATGTAGTGAATGACTCCTCGTTAGTATTCTTCTTGGAATCCTTACCTCATGAATCATCGATTATTCTTGGGACAGTTGGTTCCATGGAACAAAGGAATCATGACAATGGCGTAACGAGAAAACTCTTTTGGCCTTCCTGGAAACAAAGGCCCATTCGGATTCAGGATTTCCTACGGGGGCAAAGAGTTCCGTTACATCTACGTGACCAAGTTCCTGCTATTATCCTTTGTCAGCCAATGGAAGATGTTGTGCTGGCTTTGTACATTCGTGACACATGGCACATCAACTCGTCGTTTCGACCCACCAATACCAGCGAAAACGCGACAACTTTATCGAATGGAGTTCAAATCACAGTTCCCATAGGTAATCTTTAGGAGGTCAAGAGTGGGGATTAATTCAGGCTTGTCATAACATCAGAGGAAAAGGAGGAATCAATATCCTGCTGACAATTTCAGGAACTGGATACATGGGCATCAATTATCAGGGACCAATTCCTGTATTGTGACGTGCCTCTCATGCTTCTCGAAGCGAAGGTCAAAAGACTCGAATGTCCTGCTTTTCTATTTTGGGCATGAATGCAGTGCTCATCATCCTGATGATGGAAAAGCAATTATGATTGGTACACCTATTTAAATATGCATATATTATATGGCACTTTCTGATGCAACGAAATTATTCAATGCCTGGTCAGGAATCAACATATGCATCACAATCAATCCCTTCCACACCCTATACGTTCTATCATTTCCACGTTAGAACGTCAGAGACTACGTCACGCTGAGATAGAATCGAATCGATAAGAAACGAGGTGTGAGATGACTAAGTAAAGTACACGAGATAAAATAGCACATTGACTTTGAATAAATACTAATTTATTGATATCTAGCTAAATCCTTGATGCTTAATTTCCAGTAGGAACACATAATTGATTCGGCATAAGTAATAAGTTTGTGAGGGAAATTTGAGGTGAAAAAGAAACTATGCATTCGTTAGAATTCGTTATAGTAAACACAGGTCCACCAAAAATCCTTTCTGACAACTAGTGTAACTTTTCGATCTCTGAGGTTCCGCAAAGTAAAATGCTGAGGTTACAAAACTTTAGAATGAAACGATATATTGAGCTCTGCTATAGCAAATTTGATCCTACAACTCCTAATCGACGAAAAGTCATCACTGCGAAAATGTGGATAACACTTTGACGTGATGACCCCCATCAAAGGAAAGCCACTTTCGCATGTTAAGTTTCTAAAACGTGGGACATATTGGTTTCAGGCTTTGCTCTCAATTGCAGTTTTGCCGCAAGCATTGCAGAATTTACGTTCTCTCCATCCCTTTTCCAAAAAATCACTCGCTTGCTTTTGTGCCGCGACAATTGCTGTATCCATAATTTGATGTAAGTCTTGCAGCTCACAATGATGATGATCCCTTAGTTCTTGATTTATGCGTTCCCAATTCTTCTCCTGCATTTCAAAACGATTTTTCATGTCCAATATTTCTAACCTTTGCATTTCAATTGTGTTAGAAAGGTCCATTTCTTTTTGTAACAGAGCTTCTTTCACTTCATTCTCAATTCTTTGCTCCCTAGCTAACTTCATTTCCTTTAGCGACTGAAATCCTTGACGTAGAAATTCGGATGCTTGAGATTGTGCCTCGATAATAGTAACTTCAGAAGACCGCTGTAAATGCTTCATTTCCAGATAATGCTGATCTTTTAACTCTTGTATAGTACATTCGTAGCGTTTTCGTTGATCCTCAATCATAGCTTGCATTTCTTGTAAGGGAATACACTGATTTTCCAAGCATGCATTATTGTCATAACCAGATGATACCAACTCTTGAATGTTACCCAATTCATAGTTGACAAATGCACTATAGCTTTGGGTAATATCACTCTCCACAGAATCACAATGAAAAATTCTTCTTCTCAATTGTTCATCACTATTATGCTGCTCATTTTCGACATTTTGACAAAGTAATGTTCCTTCCTTGGTTGACCGGTAGAGGCCTCTGATAAATTGCTCGTCGACAGTGTCACGACTTACTTTTTTGTCACGCATACTAGCTTTATCACAGATATTGAATTGAGAATCGTATTCCACCATGAGTTGTTGTCTACAATTGTCATCATTGAGAATGGATTCGATGGGATGCTTTACCAATTGATTGGAACCTTCGATCTCTTGTATCATTTCATGAGGACTTTGCGTTTGTTGAACTACCGGAAAGTTCCTACTTAATTGCTTAATCACTTGACTATGCTCTTCCTTGAGTATCTGTATTTCTTCCTTGTGATCACGCTTGATTTTCCGAACTGCCTTTACGATTGCAGAATCCATTTCAACGATCATATCTTCCCGAGTCTTTTCTACCAATGCAGTGTTAATTACTAGAAGTTCACGAATTTCACTCAACTGAATGTCATGTTCTTTTTGCTTTTTATTCAAGGCTTCCTGATATTGTAGTTGCAGATCTTCTAATTCGTTTTGGTGGTATGTGGTCAACGATTCAACTAACAAATGGATTTCTTGAGAGTTTTTTGGACGATCTTTCAGAAGCTGATCTTTTTGTCGAGCTAATTGATATTGTAGATCTTTTCTGTATTCGTTTTGCATCTTTGCTTTGATTACGCTTTCAAGCTCCTCTACCTTTTCTCTCATGGCCTTTGATATGAGCCTAATCGTATGTCTTTGTTTCATTTTTATCCTCGCACGTTCTTCCCCCATGGCCGTAGGACTGTCGGATCCTCTGTAAGAGTGAACCTTCTTACTAAACTTTGCTCTTAGCTCCTCATACTTTTCGTCAGCCTTGCGTAGGTCATGGCGTCTACTGTATCTCTCTTTGTCTAAAAGGATTTGTAACTCACGACATTTGGCGTCTGCTTTTTGGTAAAGTTGCTTCATAGATGAGCTCTTCTCTCGGTGTAACTGAAGTTGACAGCGAACTTGGTTCTGCCGAATGATTACTTCTTGTTGTAATGCCTCCAATGCACCAGCTGTAACTTCTTTATCGCTCACACTTTTACTGCAAGTCAAATCGAACGGCTCATTTTGATGCTCATGAACATAGGATATGCTTGTGTTCCCATTTGCGTTTCTAATAGTTTGATCATTTCCGTTGTAAGATAGTAAGCTGTACTGCTGAGAGTCAGGGGATTCTTTTTTCAAATTAGAATTCTCTAGTTCTACATTCAGAGAATTTCTGACAACATAGCTATCTCTATCTTGTAGGAGGCTTTCACATGAAACACTTGTATCAGCCAACTTGACTTCTGCAAAGGATTCCTTACAGTCTGAGTCGTTACGATTCTTAATACGGGCGTAAATCAAACTTTTTATGGACCTTTTTCGAGTTTTCCCAGCTGGAGAAGTGTCTTGAGAAACAGAAGTCTTCGGCGACAAATCATTTACTTTTCCGAAAGCTTTCTTTCCAATTTTGAAGCGCTTTAAGATAGTACTCTTTATCCCCATAATTTGAAGAGAACGGCTTTGCTATCTTCAATAGAATTGCAATAGGTGGATCACCCACGAAGGAGATTGTAGCAAAATTCAAATTCTGCTGTTGGATAAAATTTTGAATAATGTTTAACCCCCGGAACTAAAAGCGTTACAAAGATATATATTGAATTTCAATTTTGTACGTTAATACTTCGATTATTCAAGTAGAGTAGATAAATCTCCGAGGAGTTCGTGGCATAGCGCATCGTAACGCTCTTTTCTAAGCAAAATAAACACCATAGACATTACGTCAATGCACACATAGCCACGTAAGGAATGAGCTCAGAAACTATATAGCAAAGGATAAATCATAATTGATTTTTTCATGTCACTTTACAAATTTCCAGAAGAGAAAGACTTGTCCCTTAAGTAAAAGTACATCAATTGCCTTCCTTGACATATAGACTAAAAATGTTTAATTTCAAGGTTGGAATCAGAAAACTTTTTCCATTAATCGGAATGAAGGATTCCTGCGGATATAGATGACCTTGTAAAGAACTTAAAGCACAGAAGTAGGAATACAAAGGACGGTTAAAATGACACCTGACTCCATAGGATAAGATGCTAGCAAGGCACATCACAAACCTTACAGAAGCTAGACGAGATAATTCCGATTAGCAATACTCTTCATTCATAATCTTGAAAATGATCGGGAAGTCCAGATAACTACGGAATCTGGCCCGCTAAATTAGCACCTAAAGCAAAAATTGTACTCAATGAAAAGTCAACAGGATCTACGACAAATCCTTGAACGTAGTTCCGTAGCTACTTTGCTACGATTTTACTAGCCTGAAGAAATGAAAATCAGGTAAGGCCAGCAGTGCAGCCGTTTTCCAAAACACGATGAAGGAAGAGTATCCAAATCTTTAATCATGAGTCAACTCCTTCAACGTTTTAGTGGATCTACTTTAACGCTATATTTGGGAGAACTTTGCCACCCGACACAAGTGTATGGACATCAAGAACTGGTGCTCTCTTTTGATTCAAATTAGGTACAGTTATCGTGCTCTCTAGAAAGATGATCCAGAAAAAGTGTGAGATTATGACTTCTTTGTGTGCGCTCCTATTTATTCACTTTGTTTACAAACCAATAATTAAAAAAATTGAAGTGTGTTGCCCTATATTGAGAGTTTTGAAATTATTGAATTACCTACACTGTCTCTATCTTTGTTTGTTGTTGTCAATCTACAATGGAGAACCAAGATTTTTTCACGGAGATAGTATGTTGTTGCTACGAAAACCTGGTTTGGGAAAGGGAATGAAGAATTTAGCTTGTCGACCGACACTCTCGAATTTAAACAAAACACGTCATCACCATATCATTACTAGGATTTCGTGCGCACGAAGACTTCATGCGAATAACGATACTGGCCTGCTTAGGCTTACTTGGACTGACTTATGTGCGTCCATCCTTATCCCAAGTCTCCGAGTCACTGCTCTCCGACAACGTGGTAGATAATAATATTAGTATTGATAGACTATTGCTTCGATTTCAGTGTTTACTTTACAAGATTGAAACAAATGTCTTCTCTACCGCCTCCAGTGCTATTACGGCACAAGGATGGATTTATGGAACAGGTCATGATGTGTACATTGTGCCAAGAACTCCCATTAGATCCTGTCGTTACTCCATGCAGTCATATATTTTGTAGAGATTGCATTCACGAGGCGCTTCGGCATCGATCTGAATGTCCGAATGATCGACAACGTCTAACTGCTGCTATGTTGGAGCCAATAGACGGAATTGCCCGACGTGTTTGGGAACAAATCGGAGTCATGTGTCCAACTCCTAATTGCTCATGGACAGGGACGATCGGGAACTATAAAAATCACGCCAATCGATGCCGTAACTATGAAAGTTGTGATGGTGCAACAATCGCAGAATATGAAGCCAAAATTTCAGAAATCAAAAAGTCGCACCTATTGGAGATAAAGGAGCTTGAATCAAGTTACGAGGCAGAGATGGAAGAACTACAAACGAAACACCAACGTGAAATGAAAGATGCATTGGCTAAACAGCTGAAGAAGTTTGAACAAATAGCTCACATATATAACAATCAGCGAATTCCTAGGATACCTTCCAAAGTTGATTTAAAGGGGAGACAAGAATCCATAGTAGAGCATGATCCGAATTATGATTACGATAGGACCAAAGTGGTAGAACTGACGCAACTGATATGTCGGAATTTAGAAAACCCTCCAGAATCTATCGACCGTAAACGAATTTATACCTGTGTCAAGAAATGTATAGACGATGTCAAAGCAGGATGGGCGGATAATCCTGAGAATTTGAAAATTCATGTACGCATGCTTTTGAATGTTTGTCGAGCTTCCACTTGGTTTACTGAGCGCCAGCAGACTCAAATAGAGCAATGGTGTATGGATAGAGGCTGGTGAAAGGCTCACATTTTTTTAATCATGTTATTAATCGTCGTTTGATACATATAAGGCTCTCATGTTAGGGAAAATTCCATTTTGTTATCACTACTATACTTGCATCATTTCTCTGTCACATTATCTGCACTTTAGATTACATCGTTAAGGATTCTAGAAAAGATGAATCTTGTTTTGGAGCTCAATGTTCCAATTTAACTTTCTGATTGCTGTAAGCCATTAATCAGAGGAAATATAATTCAAAACAAATGTAAACATAACCTCGTAATTGATCTAAGCACTGGTAATCCTATCATAAACACAAGTAATTACATTGGATTAACACCTGATATTCTCAATCGTTAGCGTGTAATTCTTGAATATTTTGATGAACATTTAAGCTTCGTGCCATAATTGTTGTAGCTTTATCAGGAGAAGGACTTTAATGCCATTATCTAACTTTAAGTCTGTAACTGAGAACTCGAGATGCACATCTTGAACAAGGAATGGTAAGTTGTATGTACAAAAGGCTTACAAGAAACATCATTTATCCAGACATTTAAAGCCATTCAGAAGGCTTCTTTTAGTCTCTTCACAAGCAGCAATATCCAACGTAGTCCACAAATCAAATCAAAAGTCACAAATCAACAGAAATCCCTAGTATCAAGCTATGAGATAAAGCGTACAAGAAATGACACATTTAAGCAAAATAATATGAAAAGATTGTTCCGATATCCGAGTTTGCGCTTTATCACATTGCTTCAACATTGTCACATAATATTTTAGGCTTTTTGACAACCACGAAGCCATTATACACTTTTTTAAATGCTAGAAAGTGTTACCTTTACTTTCCATTAATGTAATAACACAAAATGTAATTTCATCACCTAATCTTTTACGGAATTTATGATGCGTAAATACATAGGATATCCTTATTGTCTATTTTACTTGTCCTAAGCGTAAGGGCGCTTTATCGAGGCTCAAATATATCACATATCCTGTTATAGACTGATTGTTGTTCATAACTTTATATCTCGGTTTAAATATTATTTTCTCAGTAATGCATACGTCAAGGTATTTCAATTCTAACTTATTTTATCTATCTTCAAGATGTTGCTAAAAATCTGTTCACAAAAAATAGTACACTCATATACTAAGGTTTCAATGCCTAAATTTGAGTCGTTTTTCAAAAGGATGCAACATCAGCACTATCCATAATCAGTTACTTTCATGAATCTCTACTTTTGGTTACTCTTGACCCTTCTTGGTTGAATCAATTTGTTGTACATTTCTTCTCTTCCGCTAAGCACGACTAAGAACATACGCTTCAAAGGCTTCCACCTTTCCAAATAATAGATATAGTAGTTTCTTGCTGTAACCTTAATTGTAATTCTCAGCAATAACCCAAAATCATCTTTTTAGTTTTGAAGAAGATACAAACCCACTTTTGTGTTCAATCTTGCGTCAAATGTGAGCGTTGGTCCGGCTTTCATTCAGTTAATCGTGATGCTTCCGCTCCAAAATTCGTTGGTCAACGCCTTGTTAGATTGATTCAGAGCTAAGACACAAAGAGAAGAAAAAGTGTTCATCACGGAGAAATAGCTCACTAATTTATAAACCATATATTTTAAATTTCTTGATTCTTTTTTGGATCACTTCGGAAGGTTGAGAGAGAGCAACCTTTCAAAGGATGGAAGGTGGTAGTGAGAGCAAGAGGAAGTTATAAAGGAATTTAATTTTTCATACTTAAAGGAACAAATTTGACTTCTTGCGAATCGCACAGCGTAACCTATGGTATCTGGCAAAGGATTACTTGGCACATGTTCACAATCTAAGTGCAATTCGCAACTCACCTGGAAAATACCAGAGCAGGTCTCAAGGGGTGGGGATTCCAGATATTTTCTATATCATAATATCTTGTTGGCATTAGCCTGTACTGTATTTGGATCCAGTCTTAAAACTTCCAGAGCCCACAGAAAGGCCTGGATACTTTGTGGGATTTGTAAATAATGTAGGAGATGCATGAAGATTCAAGATATTGAAAAATGACTTGATCACACTGTTACGTAGAAGTGTTGTTAGGTCAGCATCAGGTATTAATCATCGGAACAAGCGAGTATTGCTCATGTCAGATGTACAAGAGACCAGATCTAAGGTAGATCACAATGATCAAAATATTGGCAATAGAACTAGGTCTAGGATGCAAGGCAAATTTAATTCAAGTTCCTAAACTTTCGTTATTCCTCGTATGATTCAATTCTATTTCAAGATCATGAAAAGTTTTAAAATTCTGATTTTCATTTAGCATTTTTGGAATGTAAGCATATTGTAATGCTTTAATGAAATCTAAGTCTCAAATTGATGTTGATCGTTTGTGCCAAATATCTGTATTAGATGTGGCTGAATAAGGTATGGACATGTCTTGGGATTATTCTAAGGTATTGATTATTGTAGTACAAATCATAAATGCTTAGGAGAATTGAACGAAATCCACGAGTCACAGTCGTGGTTGAATTTCTTTGCACGTAGCCTCAGTAATCCTACCCCTATAAATTCATTTACAAGAAGTCACAACTTCCTAGATGAGATGGCTTTCCGTCACCTTGCTCAGTATTGTAAGTCAAACACAGCAGTAGATATTGTAAGGATATAAAAGGTTTCAACAAGCCCTACACGTATTAGGTACAAGTTTGGAATCCAATTTCCAAAAGGAATCAAGAATGCCATTAGATAGGAATAATAAATATAGTCTAAAGCAAGATGCAGTTAATACAAAGTGTAAGCAACTTACAACTATCTAAAATTCATTATACTGGATTCAGAGGAGATATTCCGACTGCTTATCAAAAATTCCATATCATATGGTTTGATGCAAAATACGACCTAAGGCATAAAGCAAGACTGGTTTAGGTTAAATTGGACAGTCAAAAATGGAGACTGTACGAATTGGAATTTTTCTGCGGAGAATTATAATAGTCTTTCATGCTGTGCATGTGATATTGGAAATACCTTTTATTTGGAAAGACTAAGGAAAACGTCAATATGACTGCTGGTCCAGAGTTTGGTGCAAGTCTACATTGGAAAATGTTGACTATATAGAAGTCATTGTATAGACTAAAGCCATCTGCTGTAAGGTTTCCTGAACATCTAGCACAGTCATTACCACAATTAGGTTTCAAGAAACTAAACATGATCCAGATTTGTGGATATTAGATGAGCCATCACATTATGAGTATTTCGCCACATACTTGAATGATATTCTTATTTGGAGCAAGGAGTTGCGTCTGGATAGTTGTCTTAGGAAGATTTGATATAGCATATGCTACTTCTGCTATGAGTAGATTCAAGCTGTCACCAAGAGCAGGACACTTGTTATATCTTAGGACGTTTCCTAAGAGGAGGATCATTGTTGATACAACATACCCTGGCCATTCAGTCTACCCTATTGAAGATCATCTATATTGGAAGGATTTCTACCCAGATGCTAAAAAAGAATTTTGAAACGACCTTCCTGCCCCAAAAGGTCCAAAGGTTAGGGTGACTGTCTACGTCGATGATGAGCATGCACATACACCAGCTAGATGGGTGTCTATGCGGCAAAAGCTGTGGAGACTTCAACTTATGGTTTGAAGTTAATTGCAATTAGGATAGCAACAGAACTCACAGTTTGCAGTTAGATATCTGCTATACGGCCATTAGGCGTAGAATTAGATGGACCAACCTTGATCTAAGACCACAATATGTCAGAAGTTTTGAATACTTCGGTTCCATCAAGTGTCTTAAGAAGAAGCATAATGCAATTGCATATCACCGTGTACAAAAAGCCATAGCAGCCGAGGTATTACGCTTTGCTTACGTTAAGACTGAAAAAAATGTGATTGACATCCTGACAAAGCTTTTAAGCAATGCACGTTTTCATCATCTATTAAGGAATTGTTTACTTCGGGTGCCAGAAGTCAATACTTAATAACAATTTAGGAAAGTTAAGCCTTATCTGAAGCATTAAAAAATAGTAATGATAAGCAAATTTAAATATTAAAGAAATAGAATAGAAAAAGAAAGAAGTAAAACTTGCAATTGCCTAAGCATCATATCTGACGCCTTTTAATATTTCCATACCATAAAACCCATTATTCACAGCATTCTACTGAATACTTTTACGACTCATTCAGAAGGTATCAGGTAAGCTGTTCATCACTGAAATAGTGAACAGGAACTCATGCATTTCTCAGAAAAAGTTACATTTGAATTTGCCCTTGTTTTCAAAAGACAATGAATTAAGGTTGTGTCAATCATTTGTGTATGGATTAGTTTATTGAATGAGAGCAGAATTTCCTGTCAAAACTCAACTGTAGCATACAGCATCACATAAAAGCGAAAACTAAGTTATTGCTTAATAATTATTGTAAGTATGCCTTATTCAATTAAAATCAGACACCACATCCCGTGGAATGTGCAGCGGAATATTGACATTGTAATTACGAATAAACTCATCAGATTGTATGTAACACTAACAAATTGTTCAGGACAAATAGTTTCCTTCGGTTCATCAGTAAGGTATTGGCAGATGGGCATCTTAATTGGATGTTTTAAAGTACTGAATACCTCCGTAATTGCTTAAATTAATAATTCAATGAGATGTTTGTTTCATTCAAAAGGAGATTTCTGACATGCTTGACTTAAGAGTTTGGGTATTTCTCTTAAATCGTTTATACTAGGCACACTTCAGAAAATCACACAAAGAGAGTCTCAACTTGAAACCTGATATGAGCTGAAACAATGCAGAGAACTCGAGGAGAAAGGCAGAACCTTCCACAAGAGCAGATATAGAAGTTCTGATTCACAATAACATGTTTGGAAAGGCAGAAGCTCCGAGAGTATCTTTTTTCGGTTGGCAATTCATTTTGTTCCTTCACGGTATCTTTCGCAAATTCTGAATCAGATAAATCATTTTCAACCTTCTCAGGGCTATCCTTTGTTTTGATCCACTCTCCATAACTTTTATTTGTTTTCAGAATCAAGACTCTATAATTGCAAAAAACATCATTTTTCTCATCTTTACCGTGTTTTGACTTACATTGCGCTGCTCTATGACCAACTTTGCCACAGTTTCTACATTTTCCATTAAACGGCGAAGTGAATAGCGGATTTTCTTCTCCTGAATTATCATTTTGCTTCGTAGAAAGCCTTTCAAACCGTAAATTCAATGCTTCCTTAAGTTCTTCAACAGATAACGGATTATCCTTACTTCCAATACTTTTCTCAAGTAACAACATCGGTATCTCATAATCACCCGTCAAACTATTCAAAACTTGAATCATTAACTGGTCGTCTGTCAAACTTGAGCCAATAAGTCCATACCTCCGGATCTTCATTCTTACCTAGCCTACTTTCCCTAAACGTCCTTTCATCTTCACCAATGAAGGAGCAGATACAGGGTCATATTTCTTCTTCAACTTCTCCCAAGCTAGCGCAGCGTTGCCATCTTCAAATTTTTTAGACTTGCAACTCTTGACAATTCCAAAAGCAATCTTCCCATTGCTACTGCTGACATTAAAAAAAAGAAACATCTCATTGAAGGCAATCTCATTGAGTTCCATGATGCTCATTAACTTCTTTCCTTCTTCTGTCTTCTCATCTATTACTTCAAAGACATCCTTGGTCCCAGAGCGTTTAGCCTTGGCTAAGAACTTTTCACTCCAACT
>CAAAJI010000686.1:0-25942 GCA_900642245.1 Fragilaria radians | reverse complement strand
TATCTTAAATAGTTTGGGCTATTTGACCAGGCTAACAATGCATTCATTACAACGAATAATGTGAAGGAACCGTTAGCATTCAGAGAAGTATGGAATCGTGCTGATTCTGCACCATAAAATAAATGGAGAGAATCAATCAGAAAGGAATGCTACATTATGAATGCGAAAGACATTTGGGAAGGAATCAAAAATGAAATAATACCTGGAAAAAGAAGATGCATTCAGTGTAAATGAGTTCTTGAAATAAACAGAAAAATAGGTTTTAGAGCGACACGTATTGTATACGGCTACAGCCAAGTTCCCGGCATTGACTGCAATGAGAGCTTTGCGCCGGTAATGAGTGATGTGAGCATCAGAATTATGCTGATTGGAAGATTAGTGTAGGGGCTTCAAGCTTCAATTATTGATGTTGAAACAGCATTTTTGCTTTGGGGTCTCCAAGGAAAAATTCATATGGATGCGTTTCCAGGTATGCATTCAACATTCAAGCAGTGCAGACCTTCAACTCAACATTTACTTGTTGCACCTACATTTTACTGTCGTTCTAATGGTACTCCAGAAAATGTTTAAGTACTATCTTGTCTCCTGTTTGTCTTACACTAGATAGTGTAAACCTGAAATTGCTTTTAGGATGTAATTTAATGTACTAGTTAGTAGGCTTATGTTTCTTTACTTATTCAGTGAGCCTGCAGATGCTGATGGGCTTTAAGGTATATGGCGTTATGCATTGGCTAAGGAATAGAGACAAAAAAGTGAAGAATGAACATACCTTGAGAATTCTAATACCTGCATTGACCTTTCGGCATGTATATGACAATATTTATTCATGTCATTACAGGGAAGGACGCACAAATACTACGAAATGCCAAATGAAGATGGCATAGCTGCAGATAACAATAAAGATATTGAAGATATCATATAATAATTGAGTGACAATCTCATAGAATCTTGGAAGCTGTCAGAGATAGAGATATTTCACAGGGGATTCTATGATAACGCTAGTGATACAGTAAGGAATACCTTTATAATGCAATCTTGGAATCGCTACGAAATGAGGGTATCACATTTTGAAGTTTTGATTATCCTACTAATAAAAAAGTTTCACATCTGATCTGGTCGGTGCTACCCCTTAACCCTTGTGCGTTTTGTGGAGTAATACTCGAGAAAGTGATCGAGTACGAGTACAGAGTTTACAGTTTACAGAGTGTTCGAAGTATCTGATTTAAATATAAGGTAGTAAAATAATAACTCCATCCTACTTTCATCCAGAATTATAAACTAGAATGTTGTCGAGACTTTCGGTTGTAAACTGTAGAAAATTTAATGCAACTGTCATTCAAAATACTACTGAATTTTTGATAGATCTAATTGCAATATTAATCTGCAAATATATGAAATTCCTTCAAAACCATGAAAAAATAAGTAACAATATTCCTTTAAATTGAGGAAAAAGATCTTTTGTGCTTCTTAATCTTAAGTCTAATTATAACTGGATTAAAAGGCATTAATCATATGGATCATTATTGTATCTTTAGGATGATTCTTTTTGTATTAATCCTTCATTTGTCTCATTTTTTAAACTGTCAAACAAGTAAAGAATACATCTTACAAAGCAACCATAAACACCTTTGTCATAATTACTCCTGGAAATATTAAAATTCAAAGATACATTCTCTTTTTCAAAATAGTTATATCTGCGGAGCAAAGCAAGCACCAACTACTAGTTTCTATGAAAAAAGATCTTTGCAGATAGGTGACGTCTTACGGTTCGCATGATGACCGACTTTCCTGCCAATCAAAATCATATTTACCGTACAATACTCGAAGGTTCGTAGTCCGATATTGATGATGGCTTCAATGTTGACACAAAAAGCGACGACAAAGCGTGAAAGTAGAAAACCACACTAACAAATTGCTTGACTTATTTTTGCAAAGCAAGAATCACAGTGCCCCCTCATCCATTTCGCAACACCAGCTAGCATTTTGATTGAATCACAGACAAAGGATTGCAAATTCCTGTTCGACTAGTTCCATTGAGTTTTACAGTGAAGTCAAAATTTGAAACAGAATAATGTCCACGTTTTCAAAAACGTTTCATCACTCTAGACTTCCTTCACCAATTAACTCTTATGTTTCATGGATTATTATGGAAAATGTTGCAGATGCAGAAATCTACTTCATTACTATTATAATACTTTTGACAACCTTGATCTTCATTCAACTAAGAGCCTTCGCTAGGCCAAAACCAGTACCCTTAAAACGTCTTCCTCGTCGACCAGCTTTACAGATTCTCTTCAAACCAGATGACTTCTTTCCTGGCTCTTCTGAAGCAGCAACTTCGAAAACTACAACTCAATCAGACTCTCAATCCCTCTCTTCAAGACTACGCTTGCGAAATCCATCTGATGTTATGCGATCAGTAAAAGACTCGTTATTCCGACGTCACACAGATTCTGCCGATTTTCCTATATCCTCTCCAGATCGCCAAAAGGCAGAACATCTGCAACAAAATCGCCTTGATGAACTCTCCGACACTGAAGATAACCCCAACTACGAGGAGTCACCAATGCCCCAAACATCATCAGCTGAGTCACCTTTCCTTCACCTCAAAGATCTCCCTGATTCCTTTGCACCGCTACTGTCTTCATCTCATGTCGAGTACATTTTCAATCAACTAACGACAGACCTGATCCATGCCGTTCAAGTGGAAGGAGAAGTCCGAATACGTGAAGGGCGGCACGAGATTCCGCTCGACAAGGACAATTCTAGGCCACAATTTGTTATTGAACCACCTAAAGGGGGTTGCAGAGTTACAGCAGTTGCTACTATTGGTAGCGATGGTTTCTCCATGGAACAAGACCTAGACGTATCTCGTCCTACACCTTCGCGATCAAGGCCCATGGTTAAAAGAGCTGGAGTTGTCCTTGACCCACCCTTGCCGTTGAAAAATGTAGCTCCGACTCTCATACATTTTCCAACATTATTTGAAGATCGATCCGTTCCGACTCTGCGACAAATTCAGATCGTTCGTATTGTCATTGATTTAATTGTCTCTCTATCATCATTCCTAGAAAAAGTGTTGTGGATCATTGAAAGCAAATGCCAGATTCACCTCTCTAAGGTTCAAATCATACCACTGTACAAAGGAAAGCGGTATCAAGACGATTCGCCAGAATGGCGCCTTTCTCTTTCGTTTAGTGGTCACGTCTTGCTCTTTGGTTGGATCCCTATTCCATTCATCAACGTAACACTCCCTACAATTATCATTCCTCAACCTCATGCTCTCCTTGAATTCCTTATGACACCACAGCCATTGGCCTCAGCGAAATTAAAGCGTGAGAATATCGCAGAGAAGCGCATTGCCTTGGCATCTTTGAACTTTATTGAGTCTTGGAATATAGATGCCAAGGCTGTAGCCACACCACCTGCGTTAGGCGTTGATCTAACCTTATCTGGCGGTGTTTCTCTTGCCATTGAGCTGATGCCAGCACGAGATCACGGAGCAGGAATCAGGCGCCACGATGCGACTGAACAGCATAATGTCCTAAGCACAAGCAACGGAGAACCTTTGGAACATTTTTCGTCTAGCAATTCTTTATCTACATGGACAACTAGGGGTCAAGAAAACTCCAACTATCGATATGGAAGGAAAGGAGTGGCGTCACTAAAGTCTCCTAGCTCAGTTGCTGCGGGTATTATAAATGCTCCTGCTTTCGATGCCAATGATCTGGTTCCATGGTTGTTTGAGTTTACTGCAAAAGGCATAGTCAGTCGTGATCGCATTAGCGTAAACATAAATAAATGTTCTGTGACAAACGAAGAAAACTCGCAAGCGGGTCGAAGCAGCTTTTCAACCTCAGGAAGTTTAGCTATTTGGAAGGCTGATATTGCAACGGTACTTTCCTCTAAAGCTATCCCTCCAGAGAAGCGTTCCAGCTTTGGACACTTAGCAGCATTGGCAACCTCAGATGAAGCCCCATCGATCGGTGAAATTCTGTTGTATGCAGATGAGATTAATTGCAGTTCCAGCCCAAGTAACATTTTACGAATGCTGGGATACGATTATGCTTTTGACGTTTTTGATAGCCAATTGGACGCCATCACTTGCTGCGTAGGTGCATCTCATCCAATGCTTCGAGGTGGAACCATGGTCACAACTATTTTGGAATCTATTTATATGAATGGTTCTGCTACTGCCAGACAAGGAGCCATTATCAACCCTGGAGAATGGCAAAAAAAGAGAAACATTCTCCGTCACCTTCCAGCCGTGGACCTGACATTCGGGATTCAGAATGCTTATATTCCTCCTGAAAGTCTAAGCTACTCTGACGATGGACAAGTAAGATGTATTCCCGAAATGGAAGGTGGACGTGTTATGGTAAGGTTTTTAGGCGGTATTGAAAGTAAGGGAGACTCGTTCGATGACCTTTACCTCCTCAACAGTCAAAGCTCAGAAGGCATAAAAGTGATTGCAGATATCGGCATTGAATCCGTCTCGCTAAAAAATGAATCTTTTGTCAAGGAATTTCCCGAGCTTGACATATTCGAAGGCGCCAAGCTTAAAACTTTGTTATCAGGAGCATTCACAGCGCAGGTGTCGAGCCATCTCAGGCCCCAATTACTCGCTTCGACCGTGTCTACTACTGGGCCGAACATAAAGAACCCATTAGAAGCGTATGAAATCGATTTTCGTAACTCATCTCTTTCTTTCAAGGTCAAAGAATCTTCTGCGACACTTGGGCACAGAAGAATTATTATTCCAACGGAGACAACCATCGCTGTTAAAATTGTTGAAAGTGTTGTGGATATGTCACTAGAGGGAACTACACAGTGTGAATTAAGCTGGGATTTTCAAGGATTGTCTCCTATATTGCAAGTTACTGAACCAGGTCAATCTCCAGCTGATGCGACACATGAGAATAAACGCCAAGTATCCGTTCTCATCGCTCCATTACGTCAAGGCAGACTCAACTTTCATGTCTCGCCCGTGGGTGGAATTGTGATAACGAAAGCCAAGACATCACGGGAAGATCGTGAAGGGCTTTACGACTGGAAGTTTTTCAATGCTTTAGTTTCCCCCGACAATGAGTCGGCTAAATTACTTTTAAAAGTAGTACATGACAAAAGGACGATGGGAAAACTTCTACAGGTTATGGAGCTAATTAACACGGATTTGCACAAAATTATGAGATACATACTGAAGCAAGTTTGGAGAGCAAAAGAGATATTTGACCAGGAAGGCATTTCAGACCCCGGTCACGTTATTCCTGGCCAAAAAATGGCAAGGCTTGTTTCTCTATTCATGTGTGGAGATGTCAGCCAAGCCGGTGTGGTTCTTCCGATCATTCGTCGAGTTACATCTGGTGAAGGACTCGATGTCGTGAAAGTGAAAGAGCTCTTGAGAAAGCATGTTGAGGCATACGATGAATGGGCACCAGAAATTGATCGCGTTGTCAACTGGACTGCATTACTATTGGGGCCCTTGGTACCACCTCAAAATGTTGTCGAAGGAGAGGTCCCTCCTTTGTCTGAGATACCACAACATTCTTCAAGGTTTCACAATATTCCCTCAGCTAGTCTTCTGTACACACGTATTCATGACAAGGTTTCCCTCCCTCTGGAGTCTTCCTTTTCAAACTTAGTGAGCATTGTTTCGCCTTACCTCAGCCTTGCTCAAGTTGAATATTTTCTTCAAGTGAGAAAACCCTCTGATTGGCAGCCTTCAGATCTTCGAAGGCTCAGATATGTATATGCTGTCAAAAAGAAAGTTCTGGAAATCTCGGAGTCGTATGGGGGTCTTTCATTCTTACCTCAGAGTTTTTTGGTGTCAGTATTTTTGGGAGAGGCCACCCGGGCAAGCCTTAGAGTCGCTCGACATGGGGCAAAGCATAAACGCCACATCTCTCGGCAATGGTCATCGGGAAATGTTGGTTCGAATAAAGTTTCTACTCTTTCTGTGCTTCGTAGACGAAGAATGCAAGCTCCTGACTTAAGTAAACTTGGAAACATCGACGAAAGTGTGGAAGGTGATTATATTGCTACACCCGCAGGCCGCGTTGCATCACAAGGAAACTTTGCGGATGATAAGTCATTATCCAACATTCCCGAAAATCTTTTTTTTGATTTTTCTGGAGATACGGTAAACATACCTCGCACAGATATTACACCCTATGAGCTCGGTGATTCTTTACTAGGTCCAGCTGACGTTGCTATCTTGTTACAAGCGGGTCTCACTTCAGCTATGAAGTCATCTACTGTTGTGCAGCTTAATCAGAGAATGCTCCTCGACTTGATTGCTACTCAACCAAGGAGCTTTGCTGTCGCTGTTTTAGCTGAAATAGGAATTCATGGTGGTCAAGGCTCGCCTCGTGGCCTTACTTCTGCTTTGATGGCCTTGTTAGAACTAGATCAAAGTTCTTTCACCCCAATAAACAGGCTTGATATGCATGCTTTACTTGAATCATGGCTGCCTGGCTTCAAAGTTCCCAGACGCGATGACTATATGGCCGGTGGGCGTTGGGCGCGACAGAGTTACTATGAAGCTCTTTTTTCAGTTTCCAAAAGCATTCTCGAAGACGCTGAGTGCTATATGGCATTAAAGTCTCATATTCAGCGAGATAGACGAAACAAAGAAAATGATCCATTGCCACTGACCAGAGAAGCAAGGGATTCGACTGGAGATTTGAGTCTAGGTCTCAATCTATCTTCTTTTGAAAACTCACACCCTCAAGGAAGCAGATTATCGGCAACTATTGAAATTGCAAAGAAAAAAATTCAAGAGGCAGATTCTATGGGTCACGATATCATGGATAGTCTAGTTCGAAGTGAGGAAGAAACGAAGAGATCTCATGGATATTCGGTAGCAATTAGTGCATATCGTAACGCTTTTGAAGCATGCACTCGTGTCCTTGAACTTGATAAGTTAGCATTTCATGCTGACTGGTTCCGTATTTTCTATCAGCGCAACTACGACGCCTTGATGATTCAATCAATGCATTCTAATGTAATGGATGATGTCGATAAAGTGCGTCATTGGTTTTCCTGCACTTCGCCGTGGTAGTAGCGCGAGAACAACTTCACAAACCGGACACCCACTTTTACAGCCCCTTGGTGCGCCAGATTCCTATCTGGAGGACTCACGCCCCACGATTCCTCGTCCAGAGAAAAATCTTCTAGAGGAAATCGGTGGGTTTATCGCGAATATTGGGAAACCATCTGTGCAAGAGAGGCTTGCTGAATTAGAAGGAGTGAATGTCTTTAATGATCCCCATAGGTATGGTGAACAAGCAGTTCTTGACGCTATTATCGATGCAATAATTTATCGTGAAGTAGATCGAAACGCCTTGAAAGCGGACCCATTGGTGCGCCTCCTCATCCCGAATCCTCCGGGGAAATATGATTTTGCTATTGTGTCGGCAATGGGAGTTATTACAGAAGGGCAGCGAGGGAAAGAGCTCGAGGTAGCTTTTCAAAGATTGAAGAAGCAACGAGGGGTTGAGGTAGTTCGTTCAGACACAGGTACAGCGAGATCATTCGAGTACAATGCAGCAAAGATAATAGAAGCAATCGAAGAAGTGTCGATGATGAAGAAACCGTACGGATTGCTAGGTTACTCGCAAGGTTGCGCGAACGCATTAACTGCCGAATCTTTGCTTTTGTCAGGTTCTCCTAAGCAACAAGCATATCTTTGTGGACGTGATTCAAGACTAGTATGTCGTCAGTTAATGTTTTCAGCAGCTAATGGATCAACGCATGGCCCAGCGGCAGACATAAAAGTTCAACGGCTTATTGTCATGTGCGAAGAATTCTTTAAATACCAACAAGGCTACTTCAGCCGAGCGTTTGCATCCTTGGTGCTCGAACATCTTAACAATCTCATGGATTCAGCAGCATTTCAAAAAATTATCGGGGGTGCTCAGTCTTTCTTACCCGACGGCTGCCGTGCATTCTGGCGGGAAGCTCAACATCTTGCACATATACCTACCTGCACTATGAGAGGTGTTCTTGAAAGTCATACGATTCCTGAATCCCTTGAAATGATCTCTCACCTCTTGACAAAACAGAGTGGTTCTGCGCTTCACGATTCACAGGTGCACGTTTACGATGCCGTAGGGTATCCTGTTTATTGTTCAAATAGGAATGGGCGCCTTCTCAAAAAGTGTGCTGTGGGGGATGGAGCAATTCAACGAACGCATCACTGGAGTCCCCTTTCGGATGAAGTCGAATTCGTTCAAACTCAGAGAGATATCGTGCAGGGGTCATTTGAGTGCGCAAAAGATAGACATGTGTTTCCTTGGGTAGATGTTAATGTGCGATTTGGATTCATAAAATATTTGTCTAAGGATAATGAAGAAATAATAGCAACAGACGAAGTAACTGTCGAGGATAGCGAAGCTTTCGATACTGGTAACTCTCATCAAGTCGATTCTCCTCGGAGCTGGGTTGACTTGAATAGATAATCTACCACTTACAAATGTCTTCTTAAATAGCTCAACTTTTAAGTAAATTAGTAAAAGTCGTAAGATGTTGCACACTCGGAAACAATCCTGTAGCAAAATTAATGACCTATTTTGATGCTCTATGTTCTTGATCAAATTCTTCATCTATAGCGCAAAGGCAAGCAACCACTAGAACAGCATCCATCCCCTGAGAGATTTGAACTTGGTAATGATTAAATTCATCAAACTGGATAATCCAATCCTTTGAAATCTTGGCCACAACTTGGCCTTGACAATTTTTCATGCAAAAGTTTCGATCCAGAAAGTCACCTTCAAGCTTGAAAGCAGGAGGTGGTTTAAATAAAGGACCAAGAGCTCCGCCTTCGCCTTCCAAGTATACATCAAATGTATCTTTAAAGGCAACTATTTCTTTCTCGATCCAGCCCAATTTTTGTCCATTATCACCGCGAAATATATCATAAGTAGGGGACATCGCAATCCATTTACGCTCCAAAGAAGCTGCAACTATTTCATCAACATAAATTCTCATTTTGTCCTTGCCTGGAAGATGCAACATAGCGCCTCGAACCTTGCAAAAATCGGAATTAGATTCGGCATCAACCACATCAAAATCTTCTCCTGTAAAGCTAAGAGGACGCTCCTGAATGGCAAGGATACGTGTTTTAGTGGATAAAGACAAAGAACTAGATATTGGTGGATCGTATGGTAATTGAGTAGTTTCTGCCAATCTTCCACCTGTAAGCATATCCCCAAAATCTTGAAATATGTTCATGTGACGAGATGATGCAGAATGTTTCGATTGATATTTAGAGGATGTCGTCCATCCTATTACAACGGGAAATCCGATTAGGAGAAGATTAACAGTTGATACTATTGCTCGCATGATTTTTCAATTTGTTTTTGTTCAACTTGTATTTCTTCCTTGGATGGAATCACGGAATCAGGAACTTTTGTCCATCGCAGTGTCCCAAGTGAAATGCCGAAAGGGAATCATCAGTATTCAATGTCAGCAATAACATGAAAACACATTTGCACCAATTACCTTGTTACCATTGAGAATAGAATTTACAAAGAAGGCTTGTATTCCTCATTCAAGATCCACCAGTCTAAAGTTAAACAGTAAGAAATCATTTGCTCCACAAGACCAATGTATACGAGCAGAATGTATATTTATTCTAGTTTAGAACTCAATCAAGCCTCTCCAGGAAGGAGGACGGTCCATGAAAGAGGAATTCATCAAGCTTTTTGTTTGAGTCGTTTTTGCTAGAAACTCAAGTGTGGAGAATGATATACCCACATAAATTTTAACTTTTCCTTTCTAATAAATGTCAGAGCGCTACTCCTAGAAGCATCAATCTCAAGAGATACTGGCTGATTGCTAAAATCTACCCGAATTTCTCGTTGCGTTAGAATGTAAAACAGTGCATACAGTGCTTTTGATGATGATTCCCCACCAGATGGGACTCAATGGAATCAGTCATGGTACGTATTGTTGGTTGTAGTATGATAACATGGAGTTGATGAAGATTTTGTACAGGATTATGAATTATTTTCTCGCTCGTACTTTGTTAAGAAATTGTTGTTGACTACATTCCAAGATTCCTGTCATCGATTTACCCTGAAAATTCCTGATTCCCTCTTGTTCAGTGCTTATAAATTTCAATAATAAATTTCGTCGTAAGATTTTGAGTGGGGACAGGTAGTGTTTTTTAGTATCTCCAATACATTCATAATCCGGCGCACTAACATGGTGGTCAATCATCAAGGGTTGTCCTCCAATGTGAAGCTGACTCCAACTCAATGGCCGAGCTCGCTACCTCATGTCAATGAAGAGAAAATCTTTAGTGTTGTCTGCGGCAATACAAGTATTAAATGGGCTTTACATGAAGGTATTGGCATGAATTTCAGCCCTACATGCTGTTGGAGGTAAGATTTATTTCTATTTGTAGGAAATACACTACTTCATAGGCGAATGCTGACATTTTTGTTTGATCCCTTAACATTCTGCTTCAATATTCCCTATACATCACAAAGTACTGAGCTGATTACAGATGAAGACATGACTTCTGCTTCTCCAACATCCGTGTTGGGTCGCCTTTTACCAAGTGGAGCTATCCGTGTCATATTTGGACAAGAGGATACCATTACGAAACAAAAGGCTATGGAGCAAAGTCAATCTCGATCGTCAACTTTATTGACGGTCTATCTAGTATCTACAAATGACGATCAAGCACGAAAGGTTACAATGTGTTTTTCTGAAATACCCAGTCGGGTATTCGCAATGCAGCCCGATGATTTCTTTACATTGGACCAGGGTAGGTACGAATCAATGGGAATGGATCGTTTGGCCTGTATGCGTGCGGCAGGAGATATGATGGGATTTCCAGCATTGGTTTTTGATGGAGGGACTTGTATGACTTATACTGCCTGCGACTCCAATGGCAGCTTAGTCGGGGGAGGAATTACTCTGGGCCTTATGGCCAAGTTTGCTGCCGTTTCACAATGCTCTCGGTACGCTCCAGGGATGTCTAGTGTGCAGCATCATGAAGATATGGTCAAATACGCACATGATATGGTACTGCAGAACAAGCCACTAGATTTCTTTAGTCGTAACACTCAAGAAGCAGTGGTATCGAGTACATTGAAGGAGACAGCTTTCTACTGCCGTCAAGTTGTTTCAAAATATTTAACAGATGTTTTCAACAAATTTAAAGAGATCGATGGAAAAGTGGATAATTCAGGCGATACTGAGAAAAGGATTCCCAAGATAATTGTGGCTGGTGGAGATTCCGTGATCCTCCAGAAGTTACTTGAGAACGAGTCAAATTATTTGCTTGATCCAAATCCAGACGCTAGACCCTACTCTATCGTCGAATTTAAGCACCTTATTGCATTTGGTATCGCAATTGCTCTAAAGGCAAAAGTCGAGAAACATAAATCACAAGCGATAACTGACTTTGATAGGTTGCTTCTCGGTTGTCGCGTCGCAAAGGAATTTAAGACTCTGGATGAGGATGGTGATCGGATTTACAGAGGTACGATTGCAGCGTCTGTACGTACAAGTGATAGTGAAGAGCATCAATATCTAGTGCTCTACGATGATATTGACACGGAGGAAATGAACTTGGTGGAACTACACGGTAAGTCTGGGTTAGGTATAACTTTCTTAAATGACGAAAATTCCCATCTAAGATTTTTGTAGCGGCATTAACGCTATACAGTCAGGTAGGGGAAAAGAAATGGCGTCCAATTAGTAAAGAGATAGCTGTTAAGCTAATCGAGAAAAAAGATCTCGCAGAAAATGCTATTAAAGAGATGGAACTCAAAGATCCTCAAGTTAGAGCGCTGGTCGACACTAGCCGCAAAGCACCAGTACCAATCCCCTCAGTTCCCCAAGGTGCTTCGATTTCCACGTCAAAGGCCAAGAACCCTCAAATAGGTGTAAAGCCTCCCAACACCGTACCGGCTGAAACTTTGAAGGAAGGAATCCAACAGCAACCCCCTGATGCATCTTCTTACCTTCAGAATGCTGTTTCTCCTTCAGTAGCCTTGAAAAGAAAGCTTAAAGAACCAGTTGTTATTGCCAAAGCAAAGAAAGCCAAATTTCCTGAACCTTCTGCTGAACCACAATTTTATGTATCTCGTAGAGTTGGGAAATTTTTTGAAGGTGCAATTTACTTTGGAACAGTGACAAGCTACGATGGGAATGAATTGCTGTGGCAAATTGACTACGATGATGGTGATGAAGAAGAATTTGACAAAGACGAACTGATGATTCACATCAAGTTGTACGAGTCTCATAAAGATCTTGACAAGAAAACGGCGAAGAAAAAATAGTGCATACTCTTACGACTATCATTCAAGGCAGAAATTCGATTGTATTTTATTTGTGTCACTTCTCTATCATGCCACATTACATTCGAAATTCTGCCGCAATTCCTGTTTTTAACTTGAAACCCATTTGGGTGAGAGGGTGCGTAACTCGATCTGTAGTATTGGGAATAATCAGCGTTAACATTAGAATTATCAAAACACATTGATGCGTATAACTCTTTTAGCAAAGTAATCTTACATAAGTAGCCGTGGATTAGAACGTTTCCATCTATATTTGAGTTGTAGTGATCCGCCATTTCTTTCACACTGGGTAATGGACTGGTTCGCAAAGTCTGAGGAGGAGAACGAGGCGGAAGAAGGCACTGAAGTAATGTTGTTACGTGCCTGCCTATTCCAAGGCTTGCAGTCAAGCCAGTAGATCGAATTCCCGCAGCCACGACCCAATTGCTTTCTGCTGTTAAATGAATCTGGTAATCCCTATGGTCTGTTGCCGGTCGAATACCAACGAATTCTCCAATGAGTTGTTCGAGGGGTGCCAAATCGGGAACGAGACGGAGAGCAAAGCTAGTGAGCTCATCACTCACCACAGGATCAATTGATCGATCAAAACGGGAGTTTTGATCTTCAGCGGTTGGACCTACAACAATAAGGTCAAACAGAGTTGAGTACAAAAATATTCCTTTAGTACGCTGAGTAGGTACCGGTTGAATAGGATGTTTTATGATAGTGTACTCATCGGCTTTGAACACACGATACTGTCCGCGTCTGGGCATAGTTTTCCAGATGGGTGGCATCACATCAGATGTTGCTGCTTGTACTAAATCTGCAACAATACCTGTCGCGTTGACTATAGCCTTCGCCTGAAGAAACTTTGGAGGGAGAATTAAAGACGCGCGATCATTGTCCGTCCTACGAAACACATTCCAGATACGTTCCGATTTGTCGAACCAAGATTTATCTGGATCAAATTCGAAGCTGGTGAAAATCTTTGCGCCATTGTCACGTGCATGAGCTGCAAGCGAAATAGAGAACAACCAAGAATCAACAACTATTTCTCCAGGAATATGAACAGCACCTACGCACAACGGCGAGATATTGGGTTCTAAAAGTCCAACATCGTATGCATTTAGTTTTTGTGCATGAGTGTCGCCTGCATCATGTGATTCTGCAAGCACTTTGGATAGAGGAGATTGATATTTTCTTTCTCTTGTAACTTTGTCCCATTCCCATTGACAGACAAGAGAGCCACAGTCTCGAAACGGAATGCGATGGGCTTTCAAATAGGGTCTCATTTGTGCTATTGAATCTCGGATAAGAGCCCTTTCAAGACTACCAGGTGAAGCATCCACTCCAGTACAAATGATCCCACTGTTTGCCGAACTGGCACCTCTCAATAGGTCTGCTTCAGCTTCAACTAAAACACATTTATATCCTTGGAGGGTTGCGGCACGCAATATAGCGAGACCTACAACTCCACCTCCGACAACCATTATGTCGTAACTTTCCACATCTTTCTTACTATAAGTTTTTGGAATGGACCCTCGCAACTTATTTGATGCAACTTTCTTTACTGTACCCTTCAGTTCTGAGACTTGAGGAAAATCTTTTTCGATATTAAAGTGAACTCGACGAGCTTTCGAGTCATTCCTAGGAAAGGTTTTTCGACCATTTGGTTCATGTAAATGCTTTGGATCAACTTGATGTTTAGGAATAGATTTTCCAACTAAACCAGCGGCGGCTTCTATCTGAAGAATTTTGTTAGAAAAGGAAACATCATCCAAGGAATGTGTGGATTTTAGTGTGCCCGGAAAATTGGTATCAATGATTCCACCCTTATGAAGTGGAATAACGATGGAAGCCTTGCTTGCTAAGGGCAATTGTTGTGAGACGTCAATTCTGGATTCAACAACTGTTAAGATTCCACCCATTCCTTCTTTCAATCCTTTAGAAGATCTATACTCATAAGGTGAAGACCTATCGTTTGAGCGAGAAGAGTATTCAAAGTTGTTTTTCAATGACAGTTCTTTGTTTGACAACAGACCAGTATCATTTCGCTGCATCAAAGCGCGAGAGTCATTGATTTTCGATGAATCCGAATGCATTGTATTAACGAGATTGCTTGACGCTTTATTTCTTAGGTCATGGTCTTGATACGAATGTTTGTCAAATTTTGGATCATATGGATTGAATTGACTAACATTTGACTCTAGATCTGAAAAAAGAGTGCTAAAATCTTGCTTCATGAAATCAAGAATTTCTTTTGTATCATATTCAGGCCACTCATAGCTTATCGATGATTTCAAGGTAGACATTCTGTCAAAGTTGCTGCCTCACACTAGAATATAAATTTTCGAGAAAGGGAATTGAATTTCATGACTATCAGAATTCAAAAAACAGTTTGATTCCCTTACTAGCTACAGTAAAAAAGACAGAAAAAGGTTCTTGGACTTAAGTCAAAAGACCAAAAGACCGAAGACCGAAAAAAATCTGTATTCATCAAACCGATTGTTTTCATTCAATTAAAATTTTGAAATTTTGAAATCGCTCAACAACCTGCTATCTTTTCTGGTATGGATACGCCTTCAGCAATGGAAATAGCTTTATTCATGTCAGTTCTACCAATGATTGACAACTTCACTGAAGTTTCCATGCTTTCCAGTTGATACAACTCAGCTCTGAACTTCTTGACAGCCTTTGACATTGTCGCTTATTGCACTTCACGGCTTGACAACGTGACTGATTCTAACCTTTAGATCTCCAATGGATTAGAATATCCATCAAACAAATGATGAAACTCATTTAAGATTGTGAAATTGAAGACCAATTCCTGTCACTGTCAATAAGAGGATCCCAATCTACTTTTCTTGTTGCCAGTTTTTCAAACATATCAAAGCTAGCACCTATGTCAAATGGAAAAGGTTACAACGACAATGCGCTTTAATTTTTCTCTTGCAGTCTTGTTGCAATTGGTATATCAAACAAAGTAGCATCACAATACCTGTCATAGCACAGAATTTTATTGCTGGCTCAATCCCTTTAACTTCATCAGTTATTCTGGCAATTTTAAATTGGGAATTCCAGGCTTAATACAGCTTTGTATACCACAGACTTTTTCCAAATCTTGACTCCAATGTTCAATCAAATGTAGTACCATGATCTAATGCCCATCATTGTTATCAAAAGAATGTAAAATGTCACGACATTGACAACTGGGGTATTATACTTGAAGTCAACTCAGAGACTTGATTGTATCCACACACCGCTAAAACATCATCTCTCTTTTCTATAATTTCCCATTTAATGTTGTCACATCAATGACCAACAGTATCCCTGATTTTGATCCATGTTTCTTTCTCTGGAAATTCAAGGTCACAGTGACATCAATAAACTCCTGTATACACTTTGTGTTTGATCTAGTGCCATCTCCATTTGTGATATGGAGAGACAAAGAACATAATGAATTGTTTTGAAGTTACTTTTAGCACGATTCAACCAAACACAACAATGTCCAAGCTTAACAAAAATGTAATTTTCCAAAGCGCTTCAAACTATAAGTCATCTACTTATCTTCTTCAAAATGTCCTATCCCCGTTTATTTGTAAAGTACTTTAGGCTAAACTTTTTCCAATCCCTCAAATGCTATGAAGACTGGATTAAGTCTTGCTTCTGAAAAACACAGTTTTTGATCATCAATTTCCTTTAAATGATAAAGTAATTCATTCTTTCACCAACTGATTTATGCTACTGCCGTTTTCAATCTTAAAGCCATTCTTAAGGACTGTTTAGATGATAAGCAAGCTTACCCAAATCTCAGTCACAAATTTGATTTATTGAAATACAAATTAGATATCTTCTAATCATCTTGTTCCAGTTCCAGCAAATATAGCTTATATTTCCGTTCCATCACCAACTTCAATCCCCTCAAAGATATCCTTTGTCACTGTCAAAATTGTAGCTTGATTATGCATCACTGTCTTCAATGCAAATACTTGTTGGAAAATCACTAATTGCTAACACTGAAATAAAATCTACCCTAGTTCAATACCCTTCAATTTCTGATCAGATAGCATTGCATGACCAGGTTTCTGCAATAATTTAAGATTTTTTTATTTGCCACTAACCCTCTGCCTCCTTTTGAAACATAGCTACGGCATTTGCCTTTAATTACAGAGTTAAATAGTGCTAGCTCTTGTAAGCGTTGCTCTCACTCTTTCAATCCAGCCAACTTGTGATCCTCTCCAACCTTCAGTTTTATTTCTCTTAGCGTGCCAACCTCCTGTTGTGCACTTTCTAAATCAGGAGCCCTTTTCTCTACCCCAGTTTACAATACAAAATTTGTGAGTGAGCTCATTATGTAAGCCAAAAGAGATTTATGCAAATTGTAGATAAAGGACACATCCAAATATTACAGTAGCGATTACGCTATTCGTTAGGCCGACGATCTCTTAGGAATAGATACTTCGTGAAAGAGCCTACTAACGGTTTTTGCTTCCTGTTTTTGCTTTGTTTATTGCGCGCCTTTTATCCTTTTTCTTTATTTTGGTTTTCCGTTTCTCACTACTAGCTTCTTTCACTATCTTCTTGTTAGCTCTTCTTTTTTCTCGAACAGCCTTTTTCTCAGCTTCTAATTCCTCCGGTGTCCTTGGGGTTCTTACGAACTTTGGCTCTTCATCTTCACTCTTTTCATCAGAGCAGTCAGAGCTATCATCTGAATTAGATTCCGACATATGATCGTCCTTCCCTTCTTCTGAGCCATCGGCACCTTCACTATCTTCTTCCTTACACTCTCTTGTGGTTGATCTTTTTTGAAGTTTATCACTCAATGACACTGAGACGCAGTTTTGCCCAAGAGGATGCTTCTCTGACTTTTGAAGTAAAATCGATTGTACAGTTATGGAACCTTCCCGCCCATTCTTCCGCGCCCATTCTTCACAAACTTCAGGGTTACCAGTCAAAACAGCGACAGCCTGTGCGTATGTATCCTCAACATCTCCCTCCGCAATTTTTCGAATTTCGTGCTCTGCAACTTGATTAAGACTACGAGGTAAAAACTGACTCATGAAAACTGCTTCATCCACCGCTTCCTGTTGCTTAGACTTTCGTCGCTCCTCATCTGTAGCGGATGTAAGTGCAAGTGAATTGCTTGCAACCAATTCCATGACTCTATCCAGGCATGCTGCTTCGTCATCCTCAGAATTGAGAGGAGTGGTAACAAATTCAAAAAGTTGGCGAGTCGACATCACGTCAAGACCACCAGATTTGCGGAAAAACTCATTAACGTTCGCGGCATCTTTACGCAAGAAGTGAAGAGCTGAAGGATGATCGGTTTCCACTGACTGTGATACATCAATCACGTATACTTCATGATTATGCCAAAGTAAATTGTATTCACTCAGATCACCATGAACTAATCTACATTTATGAAACATATCTCGCATAATCATTACCGTTTGTACATATGCTTCACGCATTCTTCTCTCGGATATTCGAGCGTCTTTAAGTCGAGGACTAGGCCAACCGTTTTGGCCCAGAAATTCCATGATTAAAACGTGAGATTTCAAAAGTATAGGAACCGGACATTTTATTCCTGCTGATGACAACCTTCTGTAGTTTCTCATTTCTTTCTCAGCCCATACTTTGACCATTTTTCGAGGATTACTTTTACAGTAACCACGTCTCCATCTATGTTCTCCAGAAACATACTTATCTCTATCTTTGAAAACTAGAATCGAAGTCTTGTAAATTTTAATGGCATACTCTGCAATACTAGAGGACGATTCTGGGATTGCGGGGCCTGATTTATGTCTGTTTTTATCTGGTTTGGACGTGATTGCTTCAGGAATTTTTGAAGAACAAGTCGGGTTCACTTTAGTTTGACAACACCCGGCCTTTGCATAATAAACGTTGGCTTCTTTCCCTGTACTCAAGCAACCATCGATGAGTTCTAAAAATCCGCTACTCAACAATCTAAAAAGTAGCAATCGAGTGCGCGGATCCATGCATTGTTCAGATGTCGCACGATCGTCGCGCCCAGTATGTGAAATTTGCTTTGAAGACTCCATGCCTTGCATTTTAGATACACTATTCGACACTGCATGTGACAGATTCATTTTTGTGGATGATTGACCTTTCGTCGTTATCATGAGGGACATAGAACCCCCTGTGCCTGCGAGCATCGACTCTTCGATATCATCGTACATCAGATCTTCTAAATCATCCTCCTGGTCATCAAGATGACCTTCACCTAAATCTTCATATAATAATTGAATTGCATCTAAATCACCTGTTTCTGAGATAGGCTCAGACAAGGGAAGTACTTTGTCGGAGCCTCCATTTTGTTTACAAGATGTCTGCACACAAATTGTATTCTCTTCACTTTGAATAGAAAGGGAATTAATGCGCAAGGACATCAATTCTACAAGCTCATTTTTGCCTTCTTCTTCAGCATCATCAAACTGCCCGGGAAGAATTGCAGGCGGCATAGCTCACAATATGGGGCTGAGACTTCGAAGTTGTGAACCGGAAGCTTTTTATTATGCTGAAAAATAAGTGGCGAAAGCAATTTTCTGACGAAGTCAGACGACTCAGAGAATTGGGAATTTTGGTTTTCAAGAACCTCGTTTGAAACCCTACAACACTAATTAACAGCATGCTAAAGACAATTAATGGATAATGATTTTTATCAATGCTTTATGTACCATAGACTCGGACACGTTTATACAAATTAGATCTTGAGAATTCGATAACTCCATAATGCTGCTTGACATGTATATTTTACACCGAGAAAAGAGCAATGATCAGCCAACACGGGATAATTTAATGAGTGCCATATTTTACTAAAAATTAATGCATTATTTAAAGGAAATAGCCACAGTGTAAATAATTTCATAGGTCATGAGATATACTTGTGTACTATCCAACTTCTCTTGTCGCTACTAGTCCAAGAAGAAAATGATAATGGAGAAGGTCTATATTTATTTGCACATTTTTTTATTAAATGTAGGTGTTGAGTTGACTCAATTTACATATTAGATGATAATTATAAATATGTCACTCACCAAATTTAATAATAACCAATAATTGCTCAAAAATGGACAGCATATACAATGCCCAACAAGAAACTGTAATAGTTTTGGAAAAGGTACTATGATTCAAGTTATTTTGACCGTGACACAACGAAGCTCTTTGTAAGATTTGAACTCAAGATCAAATCACACAGAGTGTCAATTGGATCACAATTCACCTATCTCACTTTAGGTGTGTTGATTGTAGCTGCATTCAGAAAGAATCTAGAATTATTGTGATTGATTACAACTTCATATTCAAGTTTTCACGGAATCGACCGAATTATGAAATTCATGACCACCGTATTGCTTAATTGTGACCATGTCTTTAGACCTCTCAATTCGGATATCCCTCAGTCAAGACTATTTTCTAGAAGACTTCATGTTCAAGCTGCCGCATGTTGGAATAATGCAGTATTGGATCAAGCCTACAATTGAATCACTTAGACAAGGTAGGCAGTCAACATTTACAATATTTGACGTCTATTTTCTTGTCATCCCGCAAATAGTATGGCGCTTTGATTGCAATGAATGAAATTATATTGACAGAGCTGATGCTTTTTTAATGACATTAAGAAGCTCACTAAATTATTGTTATGGTTTTGTTCATGTCCGAGCTTTTGCTGATATAGTAACCAAACTTTGTTGGAGATCTGCTACACACTATTATTGCAAAGGCAGTTAAAATGTTGATTGTTATGGCAACTTACCTCGCCTTCAATGTTATTGAATCAGATGTTGCTGTCGATATACTTGTTTCTCTTGATTATATAGTTTTACAGCTTAAACGAATTAAGAATTAATACGAAAAGAAAACAAAAGTAGCACGAAATCTACCCCCGACTAGATAAAATAAATCAAAATCCGTGATTAGTTCAACAATACAGTTTTATGGTGATGTCAAAAATCATGTTATCCTTATTCATCGAATATCCCGCGCCGAGATTTGCTACTCTAAACCAACAACACGGTATTCGATACACTCTCGTTTGAACAACCTCTTTCTCTTTTCTCCATATTCTGTAGCTTACTTGTTGCTACTTTTCCAATGGCGAGCGCTCTGGAAGGGAAATCAGGCTTAATTTGCCCAAACTGTGGGTCAAAAGATATAGAGCAACATGATGCGCTTGGCGCCTCGATATGTACAGATTGTGGAGTTGTTTTAGAAGAAAATGCGATCGTGAGTTCTGTCGAGTTTGTGGAAGGAGCAGGAGGTGCATCGTCAATGGTTGGTCAGTTCGTGTCAGCCACAAGCTCTAAGGCATACACTGGAGGGAGAGGTGGGCGATACGGATTCAGTAGAGATTCTCGAGAAACCACATTAGCAAATGGGCGTCGTCGCATTCAGGATGTTGCTTCTCGTTTAAGGTTGAGCTCTCTTTACATCGATGCTGCCCATAGACTTTTCACTATTGCAGTTGAAAAAAATTTCGTGCAGGGGCGCAGAACGACACATGTGGTGGCAGCATGTTTGTACATTGCATGTCGTCAAGAAAAATCACAGCACATGTTAATCGATTTTAGCGATGCCCTTCAGGTGAATGTTTATACTCTTGGCGCTTGCTTCTTGAAGTTTCGTAGACTCTTAGGATTAAAGCTTGAGATAATCGATCCAGCCCTGTATGTATATCGCTTTGCGGCCCACTTGGACTTGGACAATAAAGCAAATGCTGTGGCACTTACTGCACTTCGATTAGTTGGAAGGATGAAACGAGATTGGATTGTGGCAGGTCGTCGCCCAGCTGGAATATGTGCTGCATCACTCTTGATTGCTTCACGTGCTCATGGATTCTCTAGACATCATCAGGATGTTACAAGAATTCTTCGCGTTTGTGGACTAACAGTTACTACTCGGGTAAAAGAATTCGAGTTAACACCCAGTGCAGCCTTAACCTTAGAACAATTCAACGATGTCGAGATTGATAGTGAGGCTGATCCACCTGTTTTCACCAAGAATAGAATTCGAGAAGCTCGAGTGCGTGCCATTCAACAAAAGAACTACGGATTACTCACTAGTGGTGCTTTAGACGATCCATCAAAGGGAAAGCACGCTGCAGCATGGCGAAAAGGTGGACGCAAACCAAAATTACAACGAGAGCATGCTGAATTTTACGAAGAGCTTGAAAATCAGTTAAAAGGCAATCAAGAAAATACAAATGAGGAGGAAAAGAGTAAAGATCAACTCTCCAGTGGACCTCTTGCATCGTATAGTTTAATAACTTATGATTCCAACGCTTTAAAAAGTGAAGCTAAGGAGCAGCAAATTGTTTACCTTCCAAATGGTGAAGTTGATTTCATCAATCCACATTTCACAACAATGCGGCAAAAGTCTGTGCGTGGTCACACTATCCTACTTCCTAATCAAGCCACAGCTGAAGAATTACAAGTGTCGACCCAGCCTGTAGAAGACAGACTCGACCTTATAGCATGGAAGGAAAAGATGCCTGAGAGTGATATTGAAGAAATAGAAAATCTATTTCGCAGTGACGAAGAAATTGCTCAGAAGGAAGCAATCTTTAACAAGCTTAATGAAGAATACATTGTGATGCAGGAGCAAAAAGAAAGTGATCGGATCAAGGAAGAAGAAGCTGAAAAAGATAAAGCACAAGACGATATCGCCCAAGCAGAAGGGCATGCAAGATATCTAAATAACAGTTTTAACCGATCTGGTCGAAAACGGCGTAAAGATGGAGAAATAGATGGCGATGGCTTAACAACTGAAGCGGCTCTTTTGGCTGTAGTGTCTGCAAGAAAGATATCCCGCAAGATTAACTATGACGCGATGAGTGCATTATTCTCTAATGAAGGAGCTTTTTCAACGGAGGGAATCGAAGGCCAAGATGCAATTCAAAATGACGATTCTCTTTTTGCCATGATGTAACAATCGAATCCACCATTTTTTGACGTCGAAAATTTAAGTTCCAGTGAATCTAATATCTTGGAATTAATTCATGATTTTTTTTATAAAAGTTGATTATGAGCGGATCACTGCATCGGAAAGAAATGCCAGAACGTAACCCATCGATAGTTATTCCAAGAAATGTTGACTCTCTCGTTCCAGGAATACGGTAGGGATGCTCTTGTCGAAAAAAATTGACAAAGTAATTGGATTTTTAACGCAGTAAAGAAATTTTAACTTGGAGGGAGCGCTGATTAAAAGGTTATCAGCAAGTCTGCATAAAAATTCTGCTATTATTCTTTTGTAATAACTTTAGGCACATTAGACTTGTCTCAATTAAGTAAGTCCCAAACTTGTACAAGAATATTTACCATCAAGAATGGCTTACATAGGAGTTATCCTGTGTTCTGCAACATCTTAGTACTTCTCTTTATACAAAACAGTTGATTTCCTTTTTTGCCGTCCAACTACTACACGATATGTAAGCCGTATTTTTTCTATAGCGATGGTGGATTTCTTGGCAATGCAGGGTTTAGTTCAAATTCTCTGTTGAGATCGCTTCCCATTTTCATTTCAAATGATTTTCGGGTACAATGTTTGATTCATCTAAGTAGTAATGCGTTCTTTAGCATTTATTGCTTGCATTTTGAAGTGAAATGGATCTTAAACGTAGTCATAAATACATCTCATAGGGGTTTCCACTCTACCAGTTATGTTGAATTGTCCTTCCTTGATTTCTTCATGGTATCAAGATATGTGCTTTTCATCAATCTGAGCGGTTGTAAACAATTCGGGCTTAAAATGTGTCAGTCGTTGAACTTTACACGACAAGAATATATTTTCTGGGGCAGAAACCTCTCGATTCCAAAAGCAAGACGCATTTTATAACAGTCGCTTTTGCATGTTTTCATCTGACCTGTAATTGCTCCTATATTCTCACATGACGAGTATGAGTTTGCTTACATTTCGATTAAAATCAGGGAAGGAACATCTACCAACACGAGTTAAAATCAACCCGAAATGAATGTACTTATCATTCTCCAAGATACAAGGGTATGGTCATGGGTTTAATTGAGCACTGCAATTTATAATCTTCAAATTTGATACTTGTTCAGCATAGTTGTGTAATCTTTCCTTTGCCTCTGCAGCTGTTTTACAAGAAATCATGATCAGTACCATTGTGTATATTTAAGTCACCAACGATAACTTTCCAAATGTATGACTTCAAATCATTAAGTTAAAATTACTTGGTCCCTACTTCTCTTTGGTGTTTTCTATGTCTTAGTTATTGGATTGCATGCATAATGAAAACATCAAAATAATGTAAGCTTAGCTTAAGGTTCTCAGCAAACATGATGCTTAGATTTATCGGTTTCTTTTGCTTGAATCTTTTGGTCTTGAAAGAAACCTCATATGCATTTGCCAGTAGTAACGCAAAATGATGCCTTGATTCATAACGTAAATTAGCACCTTGGAGTGCTAAAGAATCCATAACGACGCCAACCTTAATTTACAGTAGAAAGAACGTCTTGATTCAAATCTAGAAATATTTTTGCACGACTTATTTGACTTGAATTTTCTAAAGTCTTTCGCACATCCAGAGCCAACGCATTTGCTTGTGCAACACTGATGTTCATCGCAAGGCGAATTTGTACATCCACATTCACGAGGACGGTATCTTCGTAGTGCACCACCACACCTTCTACAGATTCAACCTCCGGATGTTGGGAGAGAACTTCTAACCTGACAAGATCCTCTACTTCTGCCGCAGTTACAGGGTTTGAATTTGACGCCTCAAGTAACGGGCAAAATGCACCTGGACTCGTTGCCCGAACATCAACATCTAGCACCCCATCGACTTGCAATATTTGTTGTTTAAGACGAACTTCAACAGCACGAGCTGCGGAGGCTGATTTGTCATCGGGCATCGACACTGATACATCAACCGTAGAGGCTGATCCAACCTGCCTTGCACGAACTCGATTCACGCTTAGAACATCGTCACAGTTAGCTGCGAGCTTCGTGACGCGCTCAACTAGTTCCTCATTGCTGGTATCTGTCAATTGCTTGATGGACTCTCCCATAATCTCAGCTCCTGTCATACAAATCATACCGGCCACAAAAAGCCCTGCTGCAGCATCAACAGCCACTAGTCCTGGAACATAAATGGCCAGAGCAATAGAGCCAAGAGCCAAAACAGAGGAATACGCATCTGATCTGTGATGCCAAGCATTTGCAATAACAATTTGCGAATTAAGCCGCTCACCGACTGATCGCGTAATACGAAAGAGCCACTCTTTCGAGAAAATGCTTAATGCAGCCATGAACAGGGCAGGAAGCTTGGGAAGCACAATGTCACCCGCAGCCACGATACCACGTTGCGCAGATAATATTTCTAACAAACGTTTGTTCGACATTACACCGACACCAATTCCAGTTCCAAGCAGAGTAAGAGAGAGAAACAGTGATCCAATCGCTTCAAACTTGCCATGGCCATATGGATGATCAGCGTCCGGCGGTAAACGACCGACATTGACCGCCCACAGGGTGATGAAGTCAGAAAAGAGATCTGAAAGAGAGTGTCCTGCGTCAGCAATAAGCGCTGATGAATGACATGAAATGCCGACGAAAAATTTTCCAGCAGAAAGAAAAATGTTGATAATTCCTCTATAGTATAGATGTGCATTGCAAGCAAACGTTAACAGAATACGGAACAAGTGTTTGAGTTGATCTGGAAGAAAATTGCGCCGTAATCTAAGTTTCAAAGACTTACCCTAAAAGCGTGACCCGATCGGCTGCGTTTTCATTTTTGAAAATATATTTGGCAGTAATTGGGCCAGAATGCCGAGATATGCCATCTCCTAATCGGCGAATACGCAGCAAAAAGTATTGCACCTGAGCTCGTAAAGGCTCTAATAAGAAAAGAGAGGTTGCAGTCATCAGAAACGCTGCGACGTCCTTGTTTTCAAATTTTTGGGATCGAGCAAATGGTGGACCCAATATTGCAACGGCGCAAAAAAGTACGAGTGCAAAAAGTCGCCGCCGTCGCGGCCACACACGAAGATCCTTATTCGTTGCCGATCCGGTAAATTTGAGTGAGTCCTCCGTGCGATGGTGGTGATCATGTGAGTGACTGTGACCAATATGCATGGATAACATTGTTTTCTTTTTCGCTTCTCTTTTGTCTGCATCAAAAGAGAATTGTGGCTTCCAACATCCTTGTCTTGCATGATGCGATCGAATCCTGCAATCAAAAACGTTCTTCGCTGGAGACAAGATCAATGGTCTGGCTTCTCTGATCCATAAAGCTACGATGTAGAAAATGAATTTCATTTTTGTTTGAAAATTTCGTCTCGATGCCAACATGGATTTTGTAACAACGGACAGCTTCTTTATAGCAATTCTTAGGAAAACACCTGTAGAATTTACGATCTAACTTGCTGACAGAAAGATTCTGGCTCCCTTGAAGGCGGAATTGCCCATCGCTAAAAAAATCTGCGTCCAGAGAATACTACAACATAGCCTTTTTTTTAGCAACGAGAATGGCAAAGGTCGTCGAGTATGGATATTCAAGTATATTCTGACACCGATACATGAATAAAAAGGGACAGCAACGTTATTATTACGATCTTGGCAATGAGAAGCCAAGACGTAAATGAAGATCTGGAGGACACTGTGGATAATTT
>CAAAJI010000684.1:8275-29229 GCA_900642245.1 Fragilaria radians | reverse complement strand
CGACACACCAAGAACTAAGGATATCACAATAGCACCGAGCACATAGTTCTCAATAAAAGTAGTGAACTTTGTAGTAGACAGGTGTGCTATCAAGGAAGCAAAGGAAAAAACGCTAATAGTTATCCATAACGGGAAGTAAGGAGACCGACCCATGGTTGTAATGTTAAATTTAATGCGAAAAAAAATGTAGCGATGGACACTATAGGTAGGTGTTCGTCTGAATTTCTTCAGATGCACGCCTGTCCCATGAAATAGGCCACATAAATCTGTTTTTATGCAGTTAACTGAAAAACTCAACGGAGGCACTCCAATTAGCCTTTTTAACTGACATAACCGATTTTTGAATCATCGAAAAGGCGATTGACCTGACACTGAGATATATTCCTACACAAAAGGAATTACTAGCAATACATCAATCCCTAACCCCCAAAAAAATGCACTGTTTTATACTTTCCACAAAAGAAATGGTCGCAGAATGGTGAAAGGTAATAACTTTTACACTTCCTAGCTTGACACAATGCCTTTCACGTATACATCTCATTTAGTTCGGATGAAGCGTTTATTCTTCAGGATCAGTAAATTAAATCCGTTATATAAATCGAAAATCATTTAAAAGTTAAGTTATAACTAAAATGTACTGGTGCAATATGAATCTTACATTAACAAAAACCATACTAAAAAATTCACCAAAACATTGCATTAGTTTTACTAATGACCCAATGCAAAGAGCTTGACAAATGGAAGCAAGTAAAAATCCGACTTTTGGGAAACCTGCCAAAACTATGGGATAATGCAGAAACCTTCAACAAGCCATGACCCTCAATCAGATGGGATTTATATACCATTGCTATTTTGAGGTGTAAATCAGACACATGACAAATATAAAATCCCTCCTCATCCTACCTTGCAGAAACGTCCTGGGCAGTATTTAGTACTTTCTGTAGTAAAGTGCAAGCCAAGCCATTGTGAGTAGGCAATAGTTGAGATATGCTTCTAAATTATTATGTGCATGTGGATTGGGAGTTAATCAAAAACATTCACGCAAAGAAATAAAATGCTAATGAAGTACCCCCGTGCATGCATACAAACATTTCCAATTTGGAGGGCAAATATTTTTTGACAAGTGTTTAGCATACAAAAAGGATCAATAAATTACATTTAAAAGCGTGAAAGGATTAAGATTCCGAGAAGCATTATGGATTTTGTGCAACCTCGGATACAAACCATAGAACACTTTTCTCGTATGTGAGGTCTACATAGTAAACATCGTATAACATTACATTTACTAGTTCTATGGTGCACTAGATTGCTACAGTAACAAAAGTTTGACGAAAAAAATCAGTGTCAAAATTATCAATTCCACTATTTCACAAATTAATCTGTTTAACATTGATCGACAACATATTCGTCGCAAAATGCGAGCAGGAAAAAACCGAACCTGTTGAGAGTTGGCTCGATGAAAAAAACCTGCCCTCTGAATCCAGCTCAGATAAGAATCTTGCTTCCCTCCATTATTGATATTCGTCACACTCGTTTGCTGTCAATATGCATTGTAGATTGCATCAAATGTAGAATTGGCTGCATAGCCTTCTTGCGGAGGTGATACTTGTCCTGCACATAACCCTGCTCAGAAAAAGAGAAAAACCTTACAGGTTTTCTCCCTCCAACTCCCTCAGTGTACTCCTGCTGAATAGCAATAGGATTTTGTGGCAAAGGAGACAGGGTTGTACCTGCAGAGATGGAGTTCATCAATGCAGGGTTGTGTGAAGCACCTCCACCCTCCGCTCCGCCCTCTGCTCCACCCTCTGCTCCACTCTCCACTCCACTCTCCTCATTGTTTGGCCCATTCCTAACAATCCTTGCTTGTATCTGTGCTGCCAATCCCCTTTGGGCTGCCACTCTTTGTGTTCAAACAGTTAGAGAATTTGCCGTTCACACGAATGTTATCAATAGTTACCTAGGCTGTATCTTCAAGCCCTTACAATTAATTGACACTGATAATTCAAAAAAGCAGGCTTCCCAAATTTACAAATCTAACTCCAAATTCTTGGATGGAAGGCTCTGGATCTTGAAAACTTGAAGTAACATTCTGAATTCCTTTTCAGTCAAAGCCCTTTTTGCCATTGAAGCGGCACTTTGTTTTCTTACCTCTTTGGACGCCAGTAAACCTTGGCTACATGCATTTCAATGAGCAAAGGTAAAATCAAATTGGTGATTTATTTACAATGGATAGCACCGAAATTGATGAGGTGAAAGTAATTGTTAAGAGTGCCACAAAGACTGTTTCAATCAAGGTAACAAAGCAGATCCGAAATATCCAGTCCTATTATAAATAGAAGGCATCACAACTTTCAAATGGAAACATTCTGCGTGCCAATAAGTTTGAAGCATTCTGTGATGAAACAATACCTAGCCTTACGTTAACAACAAAGTCAAATTTGTCAGCAAGTGGTGGCAATAATATGACAGCAGCTGGAGTGACACTGACATACCAATTTTGATCATGGGTTGAAGCAAGACCCAAATCTTATGTTGAGTTCAATGGTCAGACTACTAAGTACTTTTGTATTTGTTGTCAGTGGTTATCAACAGCATGAGTTGATTGTGCCGATTGTATCTTTGATCTATATCTTGTCATCTCCACAATTGGTACTATGGATTACAGCTTGTTTGAGAGACGGTGTGCTTATGCAATGTCAGTTTTCAACACTGTTATAAAGGCTGGTCAAGCCCGTACAATTGTTCAGCATTATTCAATCAATGAGAATTCTCATGACAATGTGTTGGACTTGCATAGCCATTATGCATCTGCTGGAAATTTGGCTTTGTTACAGACAGAGTTCCAGATGGAATTGGCAACAATGTGGCTTACATCAAAGTATACTGGAGATCTATGTAAATTTCTACAGAATTTTCAAGAGAAGCATTAGGATTTGGAAGATTCTACACAGTCTATTGTGCCTGATCATGAAAAGAGTGGACAGTTAAGTGCATGTGTACAAGATTATGCAGATTTTTCAAGTGTTGTTAATGATTTGACACTTTCAGTTAAGCAGCTGAAGTCATCATTGTCATTTGCTGATGTGGTGGAGGAACTGACAACCAAGGCGGAAGATCTCAAAAAAGTACAGAAGCGACGACTGAATTCTACAATTGTATCCAAGAGTGGGCAGAGTGCTCATGGAGCTGGTCATATTTCTGTAGGTCATGGTGGTAAAAGTGGTCAGGGAAAAGGAAAGCCAAGTGATGTACTTGTACTATATTCTACAACCCTAGAAGATAATTCTTTATGCTTTAAATTAAACACACCGAATTAATCTATAAAAGAGATTAAATCAAGGGATACTATTTTGTAGCAACATTTGGTGACGTCCAGTATTGCTAGTATATGCTAATCTAGATGATAAAGGAATCAGATATATAAGCACATCTAAAAACAACAAATGACAATAATAATATTTGTTGTTTTTTTCGATTGCAAATTTTCGATGACACAAATCAAAGGTCTCTAAAATTTAGGTGATAATGAATCACATGTGTTTCACGAACCTTTTTATAATTAATGTGTTTAGCTCTAAATAAAGAATAGCCAAAAGATATTTGACATAGCCAAAAGACATTAAATAAAAAAACTGATCTAAATAAATACTATCATAATGAAAAACTAGTCATCAATGCTTCAATCTTTCACGATAAGAAAACAAGAGTATTGATTCATAATTTCCTTAAATTAGGACATAATTTTTCTATCTCGATTATCACATAGAGCAGTATTGACTTGCAATGAGTATTTTGCTTTAACGCATCAAGAGAAGCAAGAGTTAAAGTCTGATAGAGCTACTTTCCTTCAAAAGTATAGGCAACATCATCGTCAAAGTGGAGGAAATGCAGGTACCACTAGATCTGGAGTCCCAACCATGATCAATGCTACTACAACTGCAGAGAGAGTTGGAGCCACTACAAGTAACAATAATGTTGATGATCAAATAGCCATTACAACTCCAACAATTTGTTCTTTCTGTGGAAGCTGAGGAATTGTTGATGCAGGTGTTTGCTAACCCAACTTGAAGCCGTAGGAAGAATCAAAATTGGCCCAACTTACGCAAATATTTTGCTTGGAAGCCATGTGGAGTTATATGTGATACTTTCCAAGTCACCACACAGTATGCTATTCTAGAAACTTGTTTACCCCTTTGCAGGCATTTCCGAAGTTGTTTCCCTGCTTTGAATGTGAGATGCCTTGATGAAGATTATGCCATATATACTATCTTTGTGAATACTAAAGATCATGATGGTTCAACTTGTGCCCAGTTATTTGTGGGAATGAAGTCCATGTTTACAAGTGTACATGGCATGAAAACAGAGTCCAGGTTCCCTAGTGCTGTGATGGGCTTTATTCAAAGCTTTGGAGCCATGAGAGGAGTATTCTCTGAAAATACCAAATCAGAAATATCCAAGGCAGAAACTGAAATCCTTCATCAGTATCATAGGTGATAAACATTCAAAACCCTACTATCAGCTGAACGACTTATTCATGAGATTAAGTCAATGATCCATATGACAATGGATTGTGTTGGTGTACCCCCTGAGTTGTGGTTATTGTGTATAGTTTAAGTTGTATACATTCTGAACCGAGTTGCACATGCTATGTTCAATGGTCAAAGTCCTATCTATGTTGGATTTGGAACCACCCCGCGTTATTGTTGTTCTATTTCTACCAGCATATTCTATTTCTACCAGCGTGTTCTATACCTTGATTCTGGACACTCCTTCCCTGATTCAAAAGAAAGAATTGGTCGCTTTGTTGTAATTGCAGAAAATGTGCTGATGACCTAACGTTTTTGGTGGTAACCGATGTTACCCATATGGTGATTGCTCGTAGTGATGTGAGGCCTGCTGATACCCCTTATGATCCCAATTAGCGTGCTGATGTAAGACCTGTTCCGAGGCATCAGCTGATGGGGATAGTGCATCCAAGATTGTTATGTCAACTGACGGTAAGGTCCCTGTATTTACCCTTTCAAACATTTTTGGACTTATATACCTACGTGAAGGTGAAGTAAATGGCTCTGTACACCGTGCCAAAAGTGTCTGATAACTTTCATATTGATGAGAATGGTGCGCCTGTGAATAATGGCTGGATACAGTATCGTGTTTCATTGGGTGATGGTTCTCGTGAGTATATTTTAACATACAACCAAATCTTAGCCCATCTTAAAAAGCAACATCAAGATGTTATCAGGGAAATACAACCGATGTTGTATTTATTTCCTAGAATTCCACATCAGCAATACTGAAATTGAAAAGTTCATACTCTCTCCATTGAATGGTATCAAGTCAAGATTCTTAATTTTGCTTAGAGCTAATTGCAAAGTATTGCAAATACAACCTTTTTCGATGTTGGATATATTGTTACATGTGGGACAACAAGTACAACATTTACGTATGTAGAAAATGTACTAGTTGTCAACGTTCAAAACTATTGTTTTCACAAAAACTATGTTGTCTACGAGAATTTACAAAGCAACGCTTGACAATTTCATGTCATTTCACCATGGTATAGTGTATAAAAAAGAGCAGGTGTATACACCTGCTCAACTTCTTTCTATCACCCCTAACGACGTTTATGATGGATGAATTGCAGGTGCTTTGGGACTCCTGATCCGCCTTCTGATGCCAATCCGACATTGGCACGGTCCAACACCCTGAAGTTTTGGACGAAAGCTTTATCATTGTTCATGCCAAATCGTCTGATGGAATGGAGTAGGACTCGAGAAGAAGGAAACCCCACAAGAAGTATTGAGATAAATGATCTGATAAAACTAGTGAAGAAGAAAGAAGTGAGGAAACAAGGTGCAGCATCAAAGACCAGACAACCCATGAAGGAGGCAGAATTTCAACTTTTGATTGAAGTTTTGAAGGAAAACAACAATAGCTACGTTTGGAAGTTTGGGATACCGGCCTTGGTGAACTTTCAGTTTCATAAGATTGCAAGAATTGATGACACAACACAATTTGATGCATGACATCTTTCCAAATGCTTCAAAAGCACGGTTAACTTGGTCAAAAACGTGCAGGAGGAACAAGATGCACTGTGGCAAATTGTTTTGGATTCATTAGATTCCGTTTTTTGTGAATATTTATCATTATCTTTATGGCTGGAATTGAATTTCAAAACTAACCTAAATTCCTTTGAATTGCCTTACGTCAAGGCAAAAGATATTGTGCAGAATGTCTTTGGGCAGAAGATGACCAACCAGGAGGAGTTCCTTGATGATGAAGGGCCACTTGACAGTCACAGCATTCGAAAATTTGGCGCAACACATGTTAGACAATGTGGATGTTCAAAGGATGAAAAGGATATTTGGGGACGATGGAAGGGTAAGGGAAGGGTTTCAGATGTGTATGATGACGTTGAGTTGCCTTATCCAGATGCAAAGGTGGCTGAAAGTTGTGTTTTGGAGGTGCATGCATTTACAAAAATTGTGATGAAGATGATGCTTTTAAAATTCTGGTATCAACAACTTTATACTAACCATTGTTGTTCCAAATATTAAAAAGAAGCTTCCAGAATTGGTAAGATTAGTGCTGGGGCGGTCGTTGTTGTGGTGTGTCTACTCTGAGTTTCATTACATGGTACCGGAAGATGTGAAAAATGAGATTAAAAGAGCGAGGAGAGGTAAGCACCTGGGAAACTAACAGTGAAAAAAATCCCATTATTCAACAACAGGTGCTTGTGACTGGGAATCAAGGCTCGGTATTTTTAGACAAAATTCTAGATAGTGGTGATCCAGAGAATGATTTGCAAGAAAATGGAGTTGGGAATAACAGACAGATTCAACGGGGGTTTTCGGTGACAGAGCAGTTAATGGTTATTCAGTCTTCCTTGATATCATTACGGAGACAGGTAATTCAGATGAAAGCAGCACAGGATAAAGAAAAGTTGTAAACAGGGTTTTATTAAGTCACAATCTTTTGGTGGTAAATTCAAACCTTTGGAGGATAGCAACACAAGTTGCACGCCCTGTTTGTATCGCACAGCAACAGGGAGTGCAAAGAGGAGGTGATTCAGGGGAGGTGGTGGGATCTGAATTGTCTGAAAATCTTTTTAAGTCCTAACCCAAGGTCATTACATGATCTTTGGGAGGAGTACCAAAACGGTCTTGGTGGTAGAAAGCCAGCAAGGCTACTGGCATATAATGAGCAGGGTAGATAGAAGCATAAGTTTCATTGACGAAACGTGGTGAGGGATCTGATTTCAGAGCTAGTACAACAGGGTTTGACAGCAAATGCTGCCATCAATCGAATCTATTTGGTTTATGGAGCACAGACAAGTGTAACAAAACTAATCAATGCAGTGAAATTTGACAAAAAGCATCGACAACGTAATGCTAATCTAAGTTGTTAGGTGTGAGATAAGGAGGTGATTCAGGGGAGGTGGTGGGATCTGAATTGTCGAAGCAAGATTTAACAAAGTTAAATATTTTTCGTAATTTCATCTCATTTTTTCGACTTCATGGCTTCTAGTGTAGCCCTAAATTTTAAATTTTTAAGTATAAAATTATGTAGGCTTCACATACGACAGTTTTGCACTCATGGTGAAACATTTTGGACTTTTAAGGAAATCCTAGTTAATGATTCTTTTAAATAGAAAGATAATTCCTGTACTTGGGAGCCACTAAATATATCATATGAAATGACCTTGTTACTATTGATGATTATGCTAAGAGAAATGATTTGATAGAAACTCCTGTATGGAAAGATTTTGAGGATATGCCAAGAAGGAAACAAAGATCAATCATCTTTCAAAGCAAGCTCATTTGTGTGCTAGGGGGTAAAGTATTCAAGCTTGGTATTGAGATTCCATATGACTTTGAAGATGCTGAACGCCTTGAAATACGTTTTGGAGAGATGACCGTGCTCTAGAAATGAAGCAACTCTTTGAATACAAGACATTCCCTTGGTATTGGAGCACCTATCCCAGATGGCTATGAGAAAATCAAAGTGAAAATTGTTTATGATTGCAAACATGATTATCAAAGACGTGCAAGATGTGTTGCTTGAGGTTGTTTTGACTAAGAATGTTGATCCTTAGTCAATGTATTCCTCTGTTGTGGATCTGAAGTCCCTCTGTACTGTTATGTTTATTGGTGGATTAAATATTGTCTCTATTTGTGCTGCTTATATTGGTTTTGCATACCTTTTATCCAAAACTTGTGAGAGGATTGCTTTTGTTGCTGGACCTGACTTTGGAAAATTTGCTGAACATACATTGATTATCATCAAAGCTCTGTATGGTTTGAAGAGCTTTGGTGCTTGTTACCATGATTATTGGGCTGAAGCGAGGTTGGTTCCAAAATGTGATCCAGAGGTTTGGATACATGATAAAAGTGATCACTATTGTTATTTGGGTGTATGTGTTGATGATTTACTCTATATTGGTAAAGACCCTAATGGATTCTTTGGATTGTTGAAACAGGAAAGTCTATTCAGGCACCTTCTGACTATACTACTGGAAAGTCTGAAACTGGTATCATCCATCTCTACAACAAGACTCCTGTTGATTGGTATTCTTCCAAGAATAATCCCGTTGAATGTGCTACTTATTCTACTGAATACACATCTATGTAGATTGCTAGATGGGCCTACGCATTTATTTGGAGATAACAAGAGTGTTACTGTACTTCCATGTATCCCAGTTACCATTTGAAGAAACGATCCTGTCTATTGGCTTTTCATTGAGTCCGTGAAGCCATTGCTTGAAATATTGTTCATGCATACCATATTGATCGAAAGGAGAATCCTGCCGATATCTTGAAAAGGCATCGCAGTTCTCATGAATGGTTTGAATTGATGAAGTCCAAGTGTTATTTGCATCATACGTTTCAAGTACAATTGTACGAGGTACGTATTTCAGCATATCAGTTTCTACTGATTCACGGTTTAGGTCAAATTAGTCTTATTTCTAGTAGAGAGTGAAATAACTTTATAATGTACCTTTCTCAACCGTTCGATTTTTGTTTTGTGCTATTTATCATATCCTGTACTACATTATGACCAAGTCTTACACGTCTAGGGCATTTGCCATTTAATTGATCTGTGGATTGTACATTATTTTTGTTGATATCAACATATATCCAAAGTATGATAAGCCGTTTGGACCTTAATTTTAGATCTTTCAATGTATCATTAGCATAATTTACTATGACTTCTTTTCTTTAAATATACCATTTGCATTCTACATTAAGAGGCAACTTTGTTCCGGACATGAATTATGGGCTAATCAGTAGTCATAACTGTTGATCCGACATTCTTCATACAAGATAGGAAATCCTCAAACGTCAAACAGAAAGACAATGAAAAGCTATGATAATTAAGTTAAAACTGATTAGAGAAGCAACGTTGATTAAGCCATTGATCACTCTGGGTATTATAACGCATTAAAATGATGAGGGAAGTGATAATGCAGTGGTCACAAGCAGCAAATCTGTGAGCATGAATCGGCCCTTTGAGTTTGATGAATAAGCTAGGTAAGCACGATGTTTTTTCCGCTTATTTTTAGCTGCAAAGTTTGAAGAATAAATCTGAGATTATCGTTGGCGGCTCATTGATCTTGCTTAATGAAGCTTTTAACAATTGTTTAACTGTACTAGCATTATCGTTATGTGACGCTAAGAAGTTATTCTTATCTTCGTGTCATCCACGGGTCACCTGTTGCATCAGCACCGTGCCTGAATGAGGCAATACATTATTCGTTTCGAAACACAATAGACGTGTAGGGAGAAAGAGATGTGATGTCGTTTTCAAAATACGGAAACTTCAGACTATATGCTGAATTACGCTTGCACGAGAAGGTATCCTCCAGGAACAACGTTTCATTGACTAGTCATGTATAAGTCTCGATTCGGGATTGGGACAAAGGTTGTCTAAAGAGATAGTGACCCTGGTAGTCTCCGTAGTCGTGAGAAGCCAGTTAAAAGGTATTATGTTGTGATTCGATTAGTGGAAAACCAGACTATGCTTTGTTGAAATCACAAAGTGTCCGTTAGTTCACCTCTGCATGTTAGCGCTTTACATCCACGGCAATTTCGTTCCTATTGCCACGGGGAAACTGGTTACCCAAGCAAGTAGTAGCAACATCGCTGAAGCGCCCTCAGCGTGGTGCCCAACAAATATTTCAGGAGAGGCGACGTGAGCAATTACAGTGGCAACACTAAAAATCAAAGTAATGGAAAGAATGACAATTGCCCAGTCAGTATCAGGAGTTGAGAATGTGATTGTAGACGCTTGAACAAGTATGAAAATACATGAATAGATACTCATCGCAATCCATATTTGGAACCGCGCAGATGGAGGCGCTTGAGATGAGGATGACATATCAATTTTTTTTCTTGTAACAACGGGGGTTGGTATTGATTGGACTCGGATTTTACTATGGCTAAACTCCGTGCCGCGAATCAGAAAGACTTCAAGAAGTAAGGCCAAATTTCAAGGAAATTCGTGAAAAAAATAAAATCTTAGCAAGACAGAATATAAATTCTGCATCCATTCCGTCTGAGGAATTGGAGAAATACGCGGATTGAATAAGAGTTTCAATACTTCGGAAAATTTACTTGTTCTACTTTACTTACCTCACCTGTGACCTGTACAACTGCAGAAGTTTATAATTTTTGACCTGTTCTCGGAAATGTCGATTCGAAAGCACCAAGACTCGGCACAAACCAAAATGAAAAGGGGCAATATCACTTCATTCATTCATTGAAAAAATTAGTCAGAGGAAATAGTAAAGTTTTATTGAATGAAAGATAGAATGTTGAAATTTGTAACCCTCAACCCAAAATTGGCTTGGTCAAACAAAAAAGTAGGATTCACTCATAAGTAGCTGGTAGAAGTTGAATTGACTTGGATAAGTTGAATGAAGATAAAATAAAATCAAGATAGAATTTCTTGGTTGCTAGTTATGAGCTAAGTGAGCTGCTTCTAATGCATTATTTCTTACGTAATTGCATTAATGTTTATTTGAGAAGATATTTTGATACGCATTATGTTTTTTCTCTAATGGTATCCATACCAATAACACTGAATAAGTGCCTTCCCGTTTAATTACTCACCGATTGACACCTGCAACCAAATGATATTCTTGCTAAAGGATATACTGAGAGACCATCAGAGTTATCCCCTCCCGCGGAATGGTTGATGAATGGCCGATATGGAGTGAGAAGTTTCTAGCAAAGGCTTAGAGATTACAGTTTAAGGATTCATTGTTAGGAAAGTTATTAATTCAGAAAGTAGATGAAGATTTAGATGATGTTTTGGATAATGGAAAGAAGATGTCCAGGACTATCGAGTTGAATGAGATTGCTTACACAGACCGCATTCTTTCTATTGATGTTAAAATCAGTAATGGCAAGCTTACTTTTCATTCTGCCGAAGAGAGCAAGACTAAGGATCATCCTGTGGGAATGCGGCTAACGAATTCTCAAGAATAAAAATGAACCCATTTCTGCCCCTTCTATGCTTAAGTTGGACAAGTAATTTAGATAATCATCTCTAAAGAAAGATCTTGACGTTTAATAGAGTCATGAAAACTAAGAATGGCTCCGTTTCTGGGATCAAACTGTCTATTGACAAGTCCCCTATTGCATGTAATACAATGGGAGGTTTAACTTGTTCTATATTCTAAAAACTAGAAGATAGCACTTCGTGATTATAGTAAACACAACAAAATAAACTAGAAAATGAATAATTCAAGAAGATGTCATTTGTACCAACATTCGGAGACCTCCATTGTTGCTAGTACATGCAAATATAAATGATGGAGGTATCAGATGTATTAGCATATCTAAAACAACAACAACCTTAAAGAATGATGGCTGTCGTTTTTTGTGTACAAATTTAGGGGGTAAAAATTAGGTGATAAAAAATCACAAGTGTTTCATGAAGTGTAACATGATTTGAAAATTTCAAAATATTTCATTCTAAATAATATAAGTCAGAAGAAATTTTGATTGACCAGAATAATATGGATAGAATTATTCATCCTAAATAATATTTGGATAATCTAAAGGAATATTATAGTAACGAAACATTAGTCAGTCAAGATTCCACACTTGTATGGTAAGAAAAACAAGAGTAGTTGGATATTATTTTCTAAAATACAACATTATTTTTCAACTTTCAATCTCCATAACTCCTGAAAAGAGCATCACTATTAACAGTTTTCACAATGTTTTAGGAAATTGCGGCTTGGATGGGTTGTAGAAGACTGCCAAGATTCATAATTTCAAGTCAAGTGGTGAGTTCAAGACGTGTGAAGAATGCGCCATCACTAGAGCTAGGCAGAAGTATGAGGAAGAACTATCAAAACCAAATGGATAATCAACATCACGGGAAACGAAAGTTTTAGAGCAAGACTTGTTGACCGTTGATACAGCCACGTTCCAGACATTGATTTCAACGAAAGCTTTGCTCCTGTGATCAAAGACGTAACTATGCTGGTTTCTAAACTAATTTGGGAACTACCACCTTCGATCATCAAAATGGAAAGGTCCTTCTTATATGGTGAACTTCAAGAGGAAGTTTACATGAATATTCCTGAGGGTTTGGAACTATTTCTAATCATTGCTTGCAAGTAAAGTAAACAATCTACGGTTTAGTTCAAGCCGCAAGAGATTTTCTTAAAAAGTTGATTTTGATCTTAAAGTCTGTGGATTCAAGGAGAATAAGCTGGATCTGTACATGTTATAAAATGGCATGAAGATGGAGTTGTACTTATTCGAATTTATGTGGATGATTGTATTATCATTGGAAATGAATAGCGCATTGCCAAGCTGGCTGTTGATTTAAGGGGAAATGACTTCAATTTAAAGGTTGAAAAGAGTCTCAAGGACTATTTGAACTGTCCGGTCATGGAAAAGAAGGATTTGAATCAGATCATGACTTGAAACCTCATTTAATCAATAGTTTGTTTAATAAATTTGTTAGTAAAGTACTTGGATGATAGGTCTATAGGACTCCTGGAAAGCCCAGGTTTAAAGTGGCTGGACCAGACAAGGATTAAGAACTGATAACGTTATTTTTCTGGTGCTGGCATGCTTCTCCGTTTAACAAATTATAAAAGACCTGATATCAGTAATATTGTGAAAGAATTACCAAAATTTATGGACAGTGCCACCGTTGGGACTTACCTTGAGAGTCGTCAAATTTATTTTGGATGCAAAGAGTTTTGGCCTCAAATTCGACCAAATATTGGTAAGAAAGTTTGGAATTTAATTCTGAACAGGGACTGGGCTGGAGATCCAGAAACAAGGATTAGCGTGACGGGGTTCCTTATTTACCTGATGGGTGTACCTGTTTCAATTTGTATTGCATGCAAGCTAAGTATTTGACAATTTCTGAATCTTTGAAGGAGATTAAATTTATGTATTATCTTCTCCAGGATATTGGATTTGATGTTGAGCTACCAATTATTGTCTAAACTGATAATATTGGTGGAAATTTTATTTCGCAAAATGCTTCAACAGGCTTACTCACCCTGTACGTTGATACTTGATATCATTTTATTAGAGAGAATGTGGAAGATGGAATCATCAAGATAGATATTTTAAATTGAGTGATAAATGTAAATCAGGAAACGTGCGACGGCACGGGAGAAGTTTTAGGGGGGAAGTAAGTTCATTATAGCTTGTTTTTCGTGAACGGCTAGCACAATCCATATTTCTAACTAGAAATTGACTGGCACTTATCAAAATATTTGAATCGTACCTTCTACACAAGTACAAGTCTTCGTAGAAACTATGACGTTTCCGACGAAGTCATAAATAGTAGAAAGTGAGTGACTTCCAAAATAGTCGGCAGGCTTGTCCACTTCTTACGCCAGACACCGCGAAAGAAAGATGGAGCAACAACAAAATCCACTCCTGTCAAGAGTTGTAAATTCATTACAATACAGAAGTTCTTTCGCTAGTGGTGGAAAACTCCGTTCGACGAAATCAGAACGAAACGAACTTGAAAGTGACTCAACAACAAATAAGCATTTCAATCTATCAAAGAATAGCATACTTGTAGGTCGTGAGGAAGAATCCAGGCAGCTGCAGGAATGCATGAATCGTATAATTGAACAACAATCAACTGAACTAGTAGTCATTCACGGAATATCCGGCTGTGGGAAGAGTTCATTGGTACAATCTTTTGCAAGGAATCTTCCTCCAGAAGCTCTCTATGTTGAAGGTAAATTTGATCAGCTTCAATCACATGCTCCATATTCTGCGCTTGTTGCAGCTTCAGATCAAATCTGTCGACAAATTTTGAATAAGAAAAACTGTGGTGAAATTCGTGATCGAGTTCGATCCGTCCTGGGTCCTGAAGTCAATCTTCTAGGAAATCTGATCCCAAAGTTGCTTCAAATAAGTGAAGATGATTTCGATCAAGTAAGCATACCGAACAGAGAAGAAGACATGGGAAAGTCTTTTCAGAGATTCAAGCAACTATTTCGATCTTTTCTCCGTTCGGTGGCTTCGTCAGAAAATCCTCTTGTTTTATTCTTGGATGACGTACAATGGGCTGATCATGCTTCACTAGATGTTTTGAAGTCGATCATTACCGATACTTTGGCAAGCAACATATTGATCATTTGCTCTTATCGCGAGGGTGAAATATCGATGGATATGCTACAAAAGTATAGTCTTGCAGATGACATGGTTCAGGGCGATGATGCCGAATCGTCATCGTCGACTTCTTCAATTTATTCCGCACGTATCACCGACATTTTTCTTGGTTCCTTGGACGCTATTCAACTAAATGAGCTGATGTCCATAAAACTTGAAATGGACTCATCTTCCACGATATCCTTAAGTCAGCTCATTTGGAAGAAGACAAATGGTATTCCCTTTTATGTCCTCATCTTTCTTGAAAATATTCATAGGAAAGGTCTATTGTCAATTGCATGCAATGGTGAATGGAATTGGGACGAGTCCCAAATCATGCAGATGACCAACGTTTCACAGAATTTGGCTTCCATATTGGAGACAAGGATGAAAAATCTTCCTGAACAAGTACGATCGATATTACAAATGGCATCTTTCATCGGTCATGAGTTTCCCATTGTCGTTCTAATCACAATAGTGTACGAAGAACAAGATACCATATCGACTGAATACAGCTTTGATCATAAGTCCAAAGAAACTATCCAAGAATGGATCACTTCGGCGTTAAATGTAGCAGTGACAGAAGGTCTTTTAGAAAAACTAAGTCGAGACGATGAGTATAAGTTTGCCCATGACAAGATTCAAGAAGCTCTATATGAAGGCTTGATGCCTGACGAAATGGAGAGGAAATTACTGCACCAACGTATTGGTACTTTGATATGGAACTCCGTAAAAGATAAGGATACTACGAAGATCGATGATTCATTTGTCCTATTGGCTGCAGATAATCTAAATCGTGCAGCATGTATTGTTGATTATTTGGGCGATAGATACTATCTAATTGAATTGAATCTGGTTGCGGCAAAGCGAATAATTAACAAATCTGCTTTCCTGTTGGCATCAGAGTACCTACGGCTTGCTATTTCCTTGCTTCTGCCTGATGTTTGTTGGGATGAGAAATATGACTTATGCTTGGACTTATTCAATACAGCTGCAGAAACGGAGAAAAATATTGGATGCTATTCACGTAGTGCTGATATGATCGCTGTAATTCATCAGCATGCCAAAGTTCTTCATCATCGATCAACAGCATTTGTAATTGAAATGGATTCTCTGACTACTCAGGGCTACATGAAAGAGTCAATCATCCTTGGATTGAACGTTCTACGTCAATTAGGAATCAGATTTCCTCGCAATATCACCAATGTGGTTGTTGTAAAAGAATTATTCATGGCAAAGGCGAAACTAGGCAGGAGAAAATTGAAGGACTTGCTGTCACTTACAGAGGTTGCAGATCAGACGGTTTTACTTTCGCTGTCAATCATGAAAATAGTTGCACTCAATGCATTCATTCTTGGTGATGTATACAAAGAAACATACGCTGCCATCTGTCTTCGTATGTTTCGTTTCACCCTTAAATATGGTATATCAAAAATGCATACACCTATTATTTTAGCCTTTTGGGGATCTATTCATGCTGCCTTGGGCGAATTTGATGTTTCCATAGAGTGTGAAAGGTTGTCTTTTGTTTTAATCGAGAAGTATGATATGAATTCCATAAGGGGAACGACCATTATAATCAACCTTGGCTTCAATCACTTTTGGAGGAAAAAGTTTGATTCCGTTTCTCGAAATGAGCTCTTCCTAGCTTACAAACTTGCAATGAGCTATGGCTATATCAATTTTGCGCTGTTAGGATTTAATTCATGGGTTATAAGTGCACTATACCTTGATGATCACTTATCTGATTTACACCAAGTTGTGAGAAGTTTTGTAAATGAGATGCGAGACTTTGATTTAAAGATTGCTTTGACATTTCTTCTCCCTCTGTGGCAAGTAGTAAGTTTCTATGTTTCATAAATTATTGTATCATGAATATTCTCACATTCAGATTATTCTTCTATCGTAGCTGCTAAATTTATCTGGAGATGCTTTCAATCATGATCCTTCAAAGTTACGAGGAGAAGCTCTGGACGAAGCATTTGCATGTACCATAAATCGCATAGATTCCAAATTGGCACTGATGTGTTTGCACATCATGGAGTCAATTGCAAATTATGTGTTTAACGAATTTAAATGTATGCCAAGTAGTCTCTCATTGATTACAAAGCATAGAAATGAAGTGCAAGGTCATTTTTCCACTGGCTTTATACAAACTTGGTTAGCAATATTCCACTATGAGAGCTACCTTACTACAGGAAAGATTATGCATAGGAGACTTGCTAGTAGGTTACATCGGAGGGTTCACTATTGGTCCAAAACCGGAACTGAAATGTTAATCGGCCCAACTTATCTCCTTGATGCGATGGCACAGCTATGCATGCGTAGCTCTTTAAGCGAAAAACTTGTTTTTAGCTTTGAAGAGGCTGCAAAGGCTTGTGATATTAGTAAATGCCGATTGTTTGAGGCTCTTGCATATGAACGTTTGGCCAAAGTATTGTGGAAGCAAGATCCTCCACATGCGGATCGTTGTAACACTTATCATAAGCAAGCTGTTGCCGTTTATAGAAAATGGGGAGCTATTGCAAAAGCCGAGCATCTTGAGCAGAAGTTAAAAACAATAGTTTGAAGATAATGTCATTCAGAAAAAAATCTCTGGGCATCTTTACGCTCCGAGCATAATTTCCACAAAGAATAACAACAATAGCTTGCAGATAGTGTTATTCAGATGGCTCTAGACATCTTTACTTCCATTCCAAAACATGGATGTCAGCTGTTAGGTTGAAAGTATTGTATCATTTATGAATTGAAGTTATTTCTTTTAAAATCATAACATTGTAACACGATAATAAATGTAACTTGATTATCCTTCCATTTCACTGTTACAATTGTGCGATATATAATCAGTTGAGTTAGATATTGACAAGTAACTAAGAACTACCACATTGAGAGCAAAAAGTTTGTTCCTTTTTCATGGATCAACAAATTGCATACGGCAAGCGGAAAAAGTCCTAATTCCATCAAATCATACAATAAAGAACTATAGTCATCTGACATCTAGTTTTAAATGGTAACTATATTTTCAGGATAAAAATCAAAATTATCCCAGAACGAACTAACGTTTCCATGACATGATCGATTTAGGGAGAACTATGAGAGTCCAACATTGACGCTCCGATACTTTCCACACCATCCAAGGGATTCACGACATTTTCCATCGTTTCCAAATAAAGCTTATTTCCCAATTCCTTATACTTTTCACTCATTTCCTCCATGCCCTTTTGCAATACTACTTCTGTGACGGCATCACCGTAATAACCATTCTCTGCGGCATATTGTCGAACGTCCTCTGTAATTTTCATCGAACAAAATTTAGGACCACACATGGAACAAAAGTGACTTGATTTGGAGGCCTCACTGTCTAGAGTTTCATCATGAAACGCTCGCGCGGTGACAGGATCCAAGGCAAGATTGAATTGATCATTCCAACGGAATTCAAATCGTGCCTTACTAAGGGCATCATCTCGCATCTGAGCTCCTGGTAGACCCTTGGCAAGGTCGGCCGCATGTGCAGCAATCTTGTAGGCAATAATTCCGGCCTTGACATCGTCGCGATTGGGTAATCCCAAATGTTCCTTGGGTGTTACATAACATAACATGGCGGTTCCCAAGGCTGCAATGTTGGCAGCACCAATTGCAGATGTAATGTGGTCGTAGCCAGGTGCAATGTCAGTCGTGAGTGGTCCCAATGTGTAAAAGGGTGCCTCCATACACCAATCCAGTTGATTTCTCATATTTTCTGGAATCTTATGTAGTGGCACATGACCAGGACCTTCGTTCATAACCTGTACGTCCTTCTCCCATGCACGTTTCGTCAATAGACCCTGTGTTCGGAGTTCAGCAAATTGTGCTTCATCATTGGCATCGTAGATAGATCCAGGACGTAATCCATCACCAATGGAGAGGGCAATGTCGTACTTGGCACAAATGTCAAGAATTTCATCCCAGTGTTCATAGGCGAAATTCTCCTTGTGGTGAAAGATATTCCATTTGGCATGAATGGAACCTCCTCGAGAGACGATGCCAGTCTTACGGTGGATGGTAAGAGGAACGTAAGAGAGAAGAACCCCAGCATGGATAGTGAAATAGTCGACACCCTGTTCGGCTTGTTCCAAGAGTGTTTCCTTAAAGACTTCCCATGTTAGGTTCTCAGCGATACCATCCACCTTTTCAAGTGCTTGGTAGATGGGTACAGTCCCGACAGGGATAGGAGAATTCCGAAGGATCCATTCACGGGTTTGATGAATGTGCTTCCCGGTACTTAGGTCCATGAGAGTGTCAGCACCCCAAAGAGTCGACCATTGTAACTTTTCAACTTCTTCTTCGATAGAGGATGTAATGGCCGAGTTTCCAATATTGGCATTAATCTTGACCTTGAACATCCGACCAATGATTTGTGGTTCGAGTTCTGGATGCTTCTTATTGGAGCAAATAATGGCACGACCACGAGCCACCTCGGATCGGACAAATTCTGGATCGATATGTTCTCGTTCTGCCACAAAGAGCATTTCTTCTGTAATCAAACCCTTTCGAGCAAAGTGCATTTGAGTGTATCGCTCATGTTGTCCCTCACGAGCATCGATCCATTCTTGACGTAACTTGGGTAAACCCAATTTGGGGTCAACATTTTGTGGACCTGACGTATCATACAAATCCAAATAGGGTTCCTCTGGATCATCCAAATGTACGCGACGGAATGGAATTTGTAGTTCATGACCTGTTGATTCGTGTAAGACAGAAACATATTCCTTGGTTAGAACGAGGGAATGGCATCATGATAGGCCACCGATGAAATTTGATTAAAATCAGGATTGTATGGATCAATGGTGGGCTTCGTACGTTTCGTGGGTTTGATATTCGCTTCACGTGTCACCAACAAATCGGATGGGAGTGGATCTGTCAAAACCCGAAGGGATGTTGGTGATGATGATGAGGATGTCATCAATCTTTGTCTTGCATGAATGTTGGATCCGGCAAGATTTGGAGTCACAAACGCTTGAACTGTGCCATCATTCTCGTCATAATTTGTCAACAGAAGAAGAGCGATTAGGGTAACCGAACGAATCAACATTGGAAGAAGAAGAAGAAGGCGAGTCAAAATTCAAGTTGGGGAGTCAGAGAAGAAGCAAGCTGTACACAAATTATCGCTTCAATTATTTTGAGAACTGCTATCTTGTGGCACGTGAAATACGGAACTTGACGTTGGGAATCTCCTCCAGTGCACTATCAAAAAAGATTTTGGTGGCTCGAAAGCATATGGGGGACTACTCGCCAGCCAGTAGTAGTAGTAGCGAAGGAAAATCTTTGCCGAAACCGAAGTGTCTCTTAAAACTGACGTACTTCGAACGTCATGCATCAAAACACATTCTGAGTTAGATTTTTATTATGCTTGCGTAAGGTAATTTTATCCCCATCTATCCCAAAAGTATTTTGAATTCTGAATGAGTAAAAATATCTTCTGAGATTGATAACTAGTTCAAATCTTCAATCGCTGATGATAGCATAACTCCTGAGTGACGAGGTACCTTGAACTCAATTACAAAACATTAATACTGAGGATATGGATACCATCCCAGTTAAAGGATAAAGAACCGCAATCCCAACCCCAAGGCTTCATCTGCGAATTTATCTAGAACACTTGGATAATTAAATCTAATTGTGGAAGTTGACACATTGATTATTTTCAAAACTGTATCAGATATGGCATTTTTGTAATATCTGTTTCCTGATAAAATCGGGGGTGGATATAAGGTGCTTTGTAAGCAGTTCCTTCTGCTAGTTTTGTGATTGAAAGGAGAAATCTGGGATACATCAATTACAAATTGGCATTGAATTATCATCATTTTCAATCACTACTGATGTCATATAATGACAATTATTTAGTATGTAGATTGCATTCTAAGCAGGAAGAAACACAAAAGTGTTGAAGAATAATTATATACAATACTATTGAGGTGTGTCTAATTTTCGTCACTAAACTGGTCATTAAAATGGAAAGATTAGTTAGGATTACACAACATTTGCTAGTTCTACTTTTCGAGTGAAAAAATACCATCTCAATGATAGTAATAGTTATTGCTAAGTCATATGAGTCTTCAAGATGTTCTTCTGCAATAATTTTTGGGTTATAGCAGTTCTGGCCCAGCGTTTGTCATTTTGCAGTATTCCCTCCAAAAGAATAGAGGGTTTGTCCTTTGGCTCGCTTGTTCTTTTGAGCCATTGTCAAAGAACTCTTTAGCGTGCAACCATAGATGGCATATTTTGCATGCTTGGTGAAGTCGTATATCACACGTGAGATATCGAATTAAA
>CAAAJI010000683.1:0-25968 GCA_900642245.1 Fragilaria radians | reverse complement strand
CTTTTTCCCCTTCGTAGCATCGTCGTCCGTACGGCTCAGAATAGGTTCGGCACCTACTTTTTCACTTGTCGTCGTAGTGGTGAAGGCTTCATCATCCGGATCGACATTAATTGAACGTCGAAAGGAGAATGCATCATTCAGTTCACGTTGTGTCTTTCGAATTTCTTCCAATTGCAATTGAGATTCCATGGAGGTTTCAAAGGTTTTGGTAGCCTCGAAGGATAACGTACGAAAGTTTTGTACCGCCTTCCCAATTTCCTTAACCAATTTGTACAAATCACTAGGTCCCAAGATGAAATAGCCCACCAGAACTATCGTGGCCTGTTTCGTACAAGAGTCAAGTCCATGAAGTCGTCACAAATTCCGATTAGAAACAAATAACATCAACTGAGAGAACAAGATATTTCTGATACTCACCAATTCAGGAGTACCAATACCAAGAATTCCTCCATCACTCCCCAAAAACATACGAAGTGATGTTGACGAACGTTTGCCATTCGTGATGCCTTGCTGTGATTTGGGTACTAATGTTATTGATCTACCCAAAAATCGACTATGTGGTGACGACAATCCGGATGAGCGCGGTACTGAAAATCCATTGGATGATTGTAGACTACAAAGGCAGAAAAGAATTCGATATAATCCTCCGAAAGATCTCATAATTGACAACACAGAAGTAAGGTTTGATGTTGCCTGCCTAATGTTGACGCTTACGATTTCTTGAGTGCAGTAATTTTGTACGTCAGTGATACTTCAAGTAATATGAATACCTTTTACTGTATGTACTGTATAGTATGAAAACCAATCGGTGAGAAACCCTCCACCAGGAAGGTACTATTCATGTCACGCCGATATTTAAGGGTAACTCTGTCCTTAATGTTGTTTTGTAAACCTGATTCTTCGTGACCAAGAAACGGATTTCAGAGATAAATTTGGTGACGCGATTGGTATTCTTGGCATTGACCTCCCTTGCATCTACACGAAACCTCGTCAAAGGCAAATATAAAATTTAGTCAGTCAGTTTCTGAAACTACACTCTCATCTTTTGATGGACAGAAATAATCAAAACAAGAAAAAAATGTACAGGAAGGGAATTCATAATTAGAGGCCCAGTCTTGTCATTACACTGGATTTTCAAATGAAACCTAGATGTTTCCCTCAGCTAGCCTTTTCAATAAATATCAAGCCTTTTGAGAAGCTCCTGAGCTTAACATTAAATATTCTTGTAATTGTCCTGATAAAGCAGAAAGTAATATTCCTGCTAAAATTCTATTTAAGTTTGTAAAGGTGACTGATTTCATCAAGAATAGTGTAAATCAGCTCTGGAAGGAAACAAGAGTCACAACAATGACTTTACAGAAAAAATGCTCTCTTTTCTGTCAAAAAATTGAAAAAACAGTGAAAGAATTATTCAAGGAAAATTAGGAGACACAGAGCATCCTGGTAATTGAACCTGCAATTGAAATAATAAGCAAGAAGGCACTCTAAAAAGAAAGAATCACTTCAAACTCCATCAATTGATTCATCATAGAAGAAATTGAGAGAGTGTGCTTCTTTTTTGAACGAAATTCTTTCATCTTTCATTCAGCCTTCAAGGCGCTTATCTGATCAACTTCTGTTGCGCGATCTAGTCAGCATACACAATGAAAACTCATGTAGTAATGCAAGTTCTTTGAACCTTTTGGTATTAGTCAATAAAGTAAGATATAAGCAATTTCTATCGTCCAACTTTTTAAACATCATATATTTATCTTTCATTAGATTGAATGAAACCGCAAGAATCAAACTTGAATTTGCAAGAATAATTAGTCAACATATAGCGAAAGTATGCCTCTCAACTCCAATGAAGTTAACACCTATAAAAACAGAAAATGATAGAAAAAGATATGTCTCTATTCCAAACTAGGTGAATATGGGTGATGTTATCCAAAACCCTTCCTATCTCCAATATTCAATGGTTTGATTCATCCTTTCCGAAAAACCTTTTCATATGCCTTTCATAAATTTCTTTTCCAATGCTCTTCGTAAGCATATCTGCCACATTCTCTTCAGACTTAACAAATATGATCTTGATAAACTCATCAACCACATGCTCACGCACAAAATGATATCCCCTATCAAAATGCTTCCAATCCTTTCAATAAATGAGGTTGCATGACCAATACTTCCGCATTCTCTCTAATTTCTCAATTTTCTTGTAGACACCTTTATCCTCTATTTCCTTCAATTAGTTCCAATAATTTTCAAAGTCAAATTACATCACGTGATTTGATGATTTGCTCAGTATGTGGGTTCAGAAATCTGTAGACATCTGGTGCATGGTCTACACCAAATCCAACAAACATACAAGTGGTCCCTTTGTCTGCCAACTTTGATTGAATCTTGTTTTTTGATGTGATGACACACATCTCCCTCAATTATCTGAGTTTCACTTGCTTTTTCAAAAGTCGATTAAACATTAAATTATTAGGATCCTTTTTGCTTTCTTTATCCACAATTAAATTCTCATAATATGGAGCAGTAGAGGCACATTCAGCCCATAGTCCTTCACAAAAAAACTCCATCTACTTCAGCATCATGAAGCATTGCTCTGATTCTCCCAACAGCGTCTGAAATTTTCGTTCCACTTACCATTTTGTTGCGGAGTTCGAGGTCCACTATATGCAAACTTAATGCATAATTTTTCGTGCTTGCATGCTTTCTCCAACGCATAATTTTCACCGGCATCATATAATCTTAAAGTTCTGACAAAAATGTGATCGTTTCTCAATTCTTGAATCAAGCCAATAACAGAACTTAATAGTTCATCCTTTCTTTTCAAAAAAATAGCTTCAGCAATATCCGGAGAAATCATCTACAATAAGAGCCCAAAATTTTGCTCCTCCAAAGCTTTTGCCTTTATTGGAACTAGTGCCAACATATAAACGCTCACCTGGGGTGTTACTACCTCCCTTCCAATCCTTGTTCACATTTTTCTGTCTGCCTTACATATCCCAAGTTCTTTCCAGTTAATCTACCATGTCCAAGGATTTTATACAGATTGTTGATATCCATCCTCTCACCCTTTTCCAATCTCATAGCTGAAGCTCCAATATCGTTCACCATTGGGGTTAATTTGATCCCAGGTTCGCATCCATCCTTTGTTTTGATCAAGGTGTCAAATTTTAGGATCACATCATTCTTTGTCAGCGTGATGATTTCGTCAATATTACCAATCTTGGAACCTCCTTTCTATGCTTTACAAATACAAAGTAAGTTAATCCATAGGTCATGAATCTATTTTACGCCTTCAAGTACAATAGGCACCTTTTCACCATTATCCTGCTCCACATAACATTGTAATTCTCCAACCTTTTCTGCTATCATTACATCACCATTCCCCACTGTTATCTCCTCTGAAATTATCTTGTAGTCAAATAAACCTTAATCATCATTGCAGTAATGACTTGACGCGCCACTATATCCAATCTAAATCTCCTTGACAAGATCTTTTGAATTTTCGATTGAAGTGAAGGTATTTCACCTTGACTCTGATTTTTCTTCAATAATTTAAAGCAATTAGCTTTAGCGTGTCCAGATTTCTTACAATAGTTGCAAATAACTTCAGTTTTCGTCTCTTCAACTTGCCTTGCACTGACTCGCATTGTGTCCTAGCTTCCCACAATTGCGGCATTTCCCTTTGAAATGCCTCATAAACAAAGCCTCTTTGTCAAAAGAACCTTTTGATTTTGCGGAATCAGTCTTAGATGACCTCTTTTCAAATCTCAGAGCCAGCTCTTCCTTTAATTCTTCAATAGTTAAAGGTTTTTTAAATCAACTATACTTTTTTCTAAAAGAAGCATCTGCAACTCATATTCTTCTGTCAAACTGTTGAAGATTTGAATCATTAACTGTTCATCAGTCATGCTTGATCCCATCACTTCTAACTTGATACGGAGATCTTCCAAATTTGTTATCCAAACGTCTGGATCTTCATCCTATACTCAAATTGCTCTCTCTAAGTAATTTTCTGCTTTGACCAATGACTGTGCAGAGATTGGTTTATATTTCTTTTCAACTTTCCCATGCCAAAGCAGCATTAACACCTTCATACTTCTTGGTTTTGCAACCCTTGACAATCCCAAAGGCAATCTTTTCAGCACTACTGGTGGCATCAATGGAAAGAATCAACACCGTAAAAGCAATCTCATTCAAATCAATTATTGCCATCATATGTTTTCCTTCCTCTGTTTCTTCATCCATACGGTCTAATGTCCTTGGAATTTCCACTCTACCCAACAAAACGTCTTTTATGCCTGATCACTTGGCCTTGCCTTGAAACTTCTCATTCCAAGTGGGCCAATCTTCTTTCTTCCCAGAAAAGTTCAAGACATGATCGTACTGAAATCTGTCATCTTCAAGATGCAACGAAACAAAGCTTAAATTAAAAGCTTTTAACTTAACAAGAGTGACAATAAGTACAAAAGAAGAGGATTCCTAATGTATACCTTACATTTAAACGTGTGCAAGAACCTCTATAACACTAAATTATAATAACTAAATTATCGATTAAAACTATCGCTAAATTTGAAGTATTTCTTCCATGTATCGCTAAATCACTCGCTAAACCAACTGTGGATATAACTCTATCTCAAACTAAGTGAATATTGGTGATGTAATCCAATAGAAACAAATGCCTTCTTGGGTGGGGGAGATATTATGTATCATCTTATGTATTCCTACTGGAATCCTTTTAAATTTAGATAATGCCATGAAGATGACGTACCATAACACATCTTCATAAAATGTGCCAAATTTCCTTTTATAATACTTTTCTATTCTGAGCGTGCTTATCTTGTGCCGTAATTAGATCCACCCTCATCTGTGATATCAGCCAGTGTAATAGCATCTAAGTACAGTTGACAAAAATTCACATATTTTATCTCAGCATCTGATAAACCTACCTTGTAGGCTTGTTCCTTAATGTAAACATTACCTTCTCTTTGTAGCGGTTCACTTTTGATCGGGCGATTTACTCTTATATTGCGCTCTTGAATGAACACATACACCTTTTTGAGTCAAACAGTTTTATCATGGGTGGCCCTTGACACTTGGGAATCTAATGGGGAGTATGGCTACCTGAGTAAGTTTCCACAATTGCATGAATCTTTCTGGGTGGCTGATACCTACTTCTACTTCTAGGTCATACCATCCTAGCCCTCCCATCACCGGCCCATCCGCACTGAAGAAGCTCTTTGGAACTAAAATTTTAAGGGTGCACTTGTTTGTGTTGTAGATGATATGATCAGTGGATAGGGTGGCTATAATCTTTTTCCAATTTAAAGAATGCTCCCTCTGAAACATAATTTACAACAATTGTCCACGTGTTGGTGTTCTTAACATTAACATACTTGATAGCTATGTCATGAGCTGATTCATCAACACTTCTTATATGGAAGGGGATCAGCTCACCGGGGGGATGAACAACTTGATTGCTTACCTCATATGTCTAACATCCTGGGACTTAACTTCCAAGCTAAAGGCTCTAGTGTTTGCATACTGTTTTGGAATCTGTGACTCTCAAGGGGATGCTTTGAATTCTAAAGTGGGGCACCAAGATTTTAGATGCTGCTTGAATGAAACTTCTGCTGACTGCTTTTGTTGCATTTTCATTTGTCGTACACAAAGGAAAGAATTGGGTGAAGAAGCCAATAGTCTTGGTGTCCCCATCCTCTTATAACCATTCCTGTTTGGTTAGCTGGATGGAGTGATGACGAAAGATATTGATGACCTTTTTGAAACTAAACGCACATTTTTCCCTTTATATTATTGACCAGCAAATTGGATGGGTCATATCAGAACAATGTTTGACGGTTGTGTTGAAGTGAAAGACTTTTAGTATTGGAACCTTGCGAATGTTATAGTTCTCAGTGACAATCACTTGCTCGTAAAACTTGTCTGCCATCCGATAAGATAATGAAGACGGATTTAATGGAGTATCACCTTGCGGTAAGCAATACTTTTTAGTAGCCTGTGATTAAAAGGAGCCATACATCCAGCAAGATCCAGAGGAACTGTAAGGGCATCAACGTCAGTGACGATTCTAGAAGCTACTAGCTCTGATCAAACAAAATGTAGTAGTTTCCACAATTTTCTGCTGTCAAGATGTTTGTCTATTGAGAGCGCTCTTCAAAATGAATAATATATGTAAGTGATCTTCCTGTCACTAAGGAATGTGCATGATGAGCATCTACATGAACAGTCCTTCAAGCCTTTGGCCCAAGGTAAGTTCATAGGAATCGACAGAAATCTTTCAAACCTGGATTATAATTGATTGGTGAGATTGAATTCTAGATCTAAACCTTGCAGGATCTTTAGCAGTACATGAGGTGAATAGATTATTCAAGGGAGGCTTTGACGGGCATAAACTCCTTTTCATATTGACGTGAAAACACAAAAGCGGCTTAAAAAGTGTTTCCTTTTCTGAAAATAAAAAAGTGTAGTTTGTAGTTTCTTCAAGGAGTTCCACGTCCCCTTCGCGATTGTGGTCATGTATGCCTACTTCAAGTTTATTGCCAACATGACCCGGAAACTCCAAAGCTCACTTAAACAGTCCTTAGGAAATAGGATAGTAAAGTAAAATCAAGTACGAAAGAACTGCACAAGATAAACAAGATAAAAAAGGAGCTAAGGGAAATTACACGCCCAGAATGTTACAAGTATAGCAGCAATTAAGTGAGCTGGATTATCTCAGAAAACATCCACCGAAATACCACCATAAGCCATTTGGGGTTGTTGTACACAGAATATATTACCGCAAGAAGGATTCACAGATAATCCCAGTGAGAAAGTAGAGCACCAGCAACAAAACAATCACCATTTGCGGAAAGAGTATCACTAGAGACTTGGTTCATTTCATGAGGTAGGTAGTACAATTAAACGTGAAAGATTCTATTGTAGGCTTCCTATTAGCACGCAGCATCAGACAAGAAAAAAATTGATGAGAAGATGTTGGCTTTGAAACTTCCTTAACAAAGTCAGAATTAGAGTCAGATTCTGCTATAGGAATAATTTCTCATTATTAAGGAAATATTGATGAAACTTAGCAATGATCTGAAAATAACGAAGGATTCCATGGTGCGTTGCCTTATGATCATTGGTACATCCTAAAACACTCCGTTTCCTTAGGTGTTGGTAATTGTTACCTAAAACGAACCATGCCCCTGCGAGATAGAAAAGGACTGTAATCAAATTATTGTCGTCTCCAACTATTTCAGATAATATAGAATTATTGACAGTTTCATCGAAATTCCCTTGATAAAGTATGTGAACCACCATACAAGGTACTTATCTGAAAGTTATCTAACAGGAAAACAGATTCATGCAGGCGTTATGTATGACCTATACTGACGCTCAGATTGACATCATAGACTGCAGGTGATCAGTAGACAACTGCAAAACCTTTGTTATTTTTCATTCTTCATAGATCCTCTGTGCGATTCATCAGCAATTCATCAATAAACATAAGATTTCTCAGCATCTTTGTAAGCATTATCTTGCCCTTTTATGGCAGTCTTTGCTTTTACATAATGTAAGCATTTTAGCCACTGATTTGAGGAGCATGGCAAAAGTGAATTCTATTCTCGCAATAAAGAGACTCTCACAATCAAATCAGGAACAAATTGAATAATGCAGACAACTCGTGTGGAAATACAATAGGCGTTGTCCGTGATGAGGAAAAGTTTCGGTCATTTTTTCTTCTTTCCGATAATTTGAGGGGGGGGGACGGAAATAATTATAGCAACAAAAATATCAATCGTTGCAAAATTGCATTCTTAACTCACAATCAAGATTCAACCACAAGGGAGGAACAAATAAAATAATTCCAATCATTATTTTGGACGTTGTCAACGCTTCGAAATTTGTCGGTCATTTTTTCTTCTTTCCGATATGCGATGACGCAAATCTATATATATATGAGGAGGGGACGGAAATTATTCTCACAGAAAACATCAATCGTTGCAAATTATCGGGGAAAGGCTTAAATATCTTGACACGAGAAGGATGCTCAGCAATGACTTTTGTCGCGGGATTGCCTGCAGGCGAAATTAGATTTTTAATCGTAGCAGATATCATGTGCAATCGAAGTCGGGAGATGTTATGAAAAAAAATGATGAGATTTTGTTCTCTCTTTCCCAACCAATCAATCGAAAACAAGTTCTCTTTACAGAGAAATTGAACAACAACTTTCTAATTCTTGAAAATTTTGATAATCCATTCCAATGATTGATCTGTTGCCTTTCCGTGTACGTTAATTATATGTGTGAGAAAGTGGAGTAGAAAGTCGAGAAATGTGACAGCAAAAACTCAAATCAACAACACATAACTCATATTCTCCGAAATCTCTTGTTCACATGCTTATGTTTAAATTCATCATCATCTCATTACTTTTACAGCTATCTGTAGCAGAAGCTTTTCAATGCCTGTATTACAAGGCAAAGATTAGATTGAACAAAGCGACGACGACACATGTAGATGAGATTATGCACATGTGTCGGATTGAAGGAATCAATTATGCTTTTCCTGATATTCTCTTTTCTAGGTTAGAAGAACTGAATTTACAATCGGGAATAACTACACTTCAGGTTCAAGGTCTGAATCCTAATGTTTCCAATTCTATGCTTGATTTGACATCTAACCACGAACACCCAACGATAAACATTCACTCTCATAATCGCAATCTCGTATCCTCACAACGAACAACGGGAAATCAATCCTTACTAGTCATTCGAGTCATTTCCAGCAAAGACTCCGAGATGCTTGAGCCCAGCCTGTCAATCGATCAATTGAGGAATCAAATGTTTGGAGATCCCTCTAACCCCTCTCGTATCAGTTTGAAATCTCAGTACGCGATGTGCAGCGACGATAATCTCAACTTCATCCCCGCTTCTTTCGACGGTAATGATTCTGGAGTTGTCAATCTCATTGTCAATCAAAATATGAAGAACACCGATTTTTCACTACAAATGGAAAATATTGTCTTTAAAGCGTTCGAGGACAAATTCAACGCGAGAGCACAATACGATTATGCCATGTTTTGCCTACCTCAAGGAATGAGTAAGGAGTTCCTTGCGTATGGAATTGTTAATGATAAATATTCTTTCTTTTCGGACCCATGGTGTGGATCGTTATCAGGCACTATGCATGAGATTGGACACAATATGGGAATGGGTAAGCAGAAAGACTAGTGCTGTCGAATTCACAGAATACATTTTTCCTTACAATTTATTAACTTTTGTCTCTAATATTATCAGATCATTCGGGTCAGATCGGTAAAGACTCGTATGATGATGAGTCTTGTATCATGGGAATCGGGTACGAACAAGCTACAAGTCCACAAAAATGCTTTAATGGGCAAAAGCTATGGGCGTTTAATTGGTTTCCTAACAACAAGAAAATTGTTGATCCCATTGCTAATGGAGAGTGGAGAGGAAAACTGATTGCATTTGTAGACGTAGGTCTAAGTCAAGCACCTGTTGTGCTTCGTGTTGGCGATTTGTACTTGGTTTACAACAGAGCAAAAAAGTATAACTACCAAGTGAATGAAATGGCCGACATGGTCACAGTTGTAGAAGCTCCTACATCGACGAGTGAATCAAGCCTACGAGCTGGTATTGATGGATCACCTGGAAGGAATTCGTTTTCCATCTTATCGAAATTTCCCGGCGGTACTTATAGGATAACAATTGATGTCTGTAAATTAGGGAAGGAAGGTGCTATCGACTATGCCGACTTGAGCATACGACGAGAAGGTACTAGATCATCTTGCGCGACAGCGATTTCACCACCGAATCCCTCAAAATCTCCTTACGTTACTTGCGAAGCAGACACAGATTGCCCGGGGATTAAAGAACGCTGTTTGCTGACATCTGAAGGGAAAATTTGTCTTAAAATCAAGAATCCAATTGTGCCTCGACCATATCCCACAAAAGCTCCTTTCGTTACTTGCGACGGGGACACGGATTGCCCAGGGATTAAAGAACGCTGTTTGCTCACATCTGAAGGGAAAATTTGTCTTAAACTCAAGAATCCAAGTACGTCGCGACCATATCCCACAAAATCTTCTTTCGTTACTTGCGAAGCGGACACGGACTGCCTTGAGACAAGCGAAAGATGTTTGCTCACATCAGAAGGGAAAATTTGTCTTAAATTCAAGAATGCCAATTTATCAGTGCATCCGCCTAGCAGACCGAAGACAGTTAAGACGCCAACTGCACGCAACGCTGCAAACCTACCCAGAAAACGTAAATTCTCCATGGCGCCAACGAGTAGCAACATCACTAAAGCTCCGATCAATTCTATAGTCACAAAGTCTCCAATGAGACGCAAGTTAACTAGCCACCAGTGAAATACGTGATGTTGCTCCAAGATGGAACTTGAAATCCAGATGTTTGTGATCTCGTCTTCCCTGATAGCATAAGCAATAAGCAATTATAATGAAATAGGTAATATCACTAATATGTCAATTCATGCTCATCTTCAAGATACTATTATTGTCCCTTTTCATACCAAAGATTTATTTTTCCTTGAAGCAAGCCATTGCGTCTTTTTGTTTCCCTCATCAAAGTGTTGTTGAAGATTGAATTTTCTCAATCTTTCATCTTCAACAATCATCATACTTCAGTGTTTTCACGCTCAACTTACAACTCACTTCCTACCATGAATCCTCAGATCACTTTCCAAGAAGCTGATCTTCATGCTTCTCATCCGTTTCATTGTTTACATCAGCGTCATTATTATTTGTCGTTACATTGCAAACTTGATAAAACCGTCCTTTACACGATCACTGATAAAGCTAATGTCACTATGTCTGTCTGCTTTTGCCGCTGGCTCAAGCCAAACATCATTTTATCACTTACAACCTGCAAATTTTGCATTGATGAATGACTGTTCCAAAGCTTCATGGAAGATTTCTTGCCAACCCAGGCTTTTTGCCCATGAATTACAAGCTCAATTATGGCAATAATGCCAAACCAACAACAAGTCATAATCCTAAAGCAAATTCAATTATTGAGCAAATCCACAAAGTGGCAAATGATATGCTCCAATCATCTGACTTATAGGAGGAAAATTTAGAGAAAGATATTCCTTTTGATTACTTTCTCCAGTCTATCCTACATAAGAAGCACATACAATGCTACAGGCTATACCCTGTCACTTAGTGTTTGGCAGAGACATCATTCACCATATTGCATTTAAAGCTAATTGGAATTGAATTCAAAAACAAAAACAAAACTTAATTAACAAGTTTAATAACAATGAAAATAAGAGTCATATTCCTTATGAATATGAGGTTGGAGATCAAGTGTACTAGAAACACCCGGAATTCTCCAGAAGTTATCAACCTTGTATGGGACCATACCCAGTAACAAAAGTTTATAAAAATGGAACAATTCAAATTCAAAAAGGAAGTGTATCAGAGAGGGTGAATATCTGTCAAATCTGTTCATTTCAAGCAACCTCAGATTAAGCATTAACTTTGGAGTAAATGGCATACCTTTGAGTTAAAATTGTTAAGGTAATCCGTAACACAATAGGCTGTAAGTAACACTAGTCTAAGTAATATAGTACTCAACCAAGAGATGCGTGTGTATACTGGTATAATGAAAGGTTTGTTACCGTTAGTGTATAGTAAATAGTAGTAGAATCAAAATCTTCTTATATTTACTCATCTACCTATGGATTAGTTACAAGTTAACTATCCTTTTCTTTGTCGACCACAAATTTTATATATGATAATCATTCATAAGACAAACTTAGTGAAGGTCAAGTTACCTATAAATGGAAAAGTATGTATATACAATCTAGTAGCGGATCTAAACTAGAAAGCACTAAACAGCAACCTATGTAAAGATTAAATACAAATCAAGCTCTCTAAGATAAAAAGAGTTGAAAGGATAATTTACTGTATCTTTATTGACAGGTAACTTGTCTGTATTGACAAGCCAACTTATCCTAATTAACAATTTGAAGAGACTTGCCTACTCATTTGGCCAATCATCTCTTGAGAGAAGTTCTAAAACTAAACAAGACAAAATAAAAATTGGTTTAAGATAGATCATAATCCTTGATTGTGTAGTTTCTATAGTCCAAAATAGAGCATGGGAAGAATATCATTGCCATCATTAAGCTCATATTCCCATTTGATTGATTTATTAATACACTTTCCTATACGAATATGCTTTATGATTGGTGCGTGTAAAGTAGGAGTCTCAAAGATCCTTGCAAGAAACTGTATATTGATGTAATGCAGTTAGATATTTGATAGCTGGATCATGTGCAATATGTGGACTGCAAAGAATAAAGGAAACATGTTAGTGAGATTTGAACCCTCTAACCTCAAAATAGTTTCCCTTAAGAGTTTCTTAAGAAAAATGAAACATGTGTACTTAAACAGTTGGATCAGGCAGTAAGATCCAAAATCAATTATCCAGGACGCTAACTAAACCCAGAGTTTTGTTAATTAAAAAATATTTTTGATCATGATCATAGTGGCCATTCAAACAGAACCTAGATGAACCCCTTAGCTAGGGTTCAAAATATGAAAATGTAAAGAATTATTCAAATGGCTGGAATAATTAGGGGGCACCAAGCATCATGGTAATTGAGCCTACAATTGAAATAAGCAAAAAGGCAAACTAAAGTGAAAGTATCATTTTAAACTCCTACGTATAAGATAAATTGACCATAGAAGAGATTGAGAGAGTGTGCTTCTTTTTTGATCAAAATTCTTCAATCTTTCATTCAGCCTTCATGGCGCTTATCAGATCAACTTCTGTTGCATAATCTAGTCAGCATGCAAAATGAAAGCTCATGTATAGTTGTTGTTGCTTTGAGACTGTAGCTGAGTGGCTGTGATGATTCAAATGATTGCTAAGCTTGGACAATAATTGATATTAAAAAATCAGTTCTCATTGGCACTCTACATTTTGTTCCATCCTAGATTCAAACAGTATTCAAGTTGTTGTTTAAGTTGCCTATTTTTTGATAAACAAAAGATGCTGCCCAGCTCCTAACACTAAAATTTTTTATTCGACTACTTGATGATGCAAGAGGGTATCTTTAATTGCTTCTGATACCAAGATAGATTATCTTCCCATGATGAGGATCAGAATTCAACAAATTTTAAATTTCAAAGCAAAACCTACCAATAACAACTCTAATAATATTTCCAAATCAGAAAAATTCTTACACTTTCTTTTTCTTCTTGGAAAGTACAAATTGATTGATGGTTGCACTGTCATTCCCTTTCATTATTCGTTCCTTCTCCTGCAAATTGGCCTTGAGTTGTGTTACATTTGGTTCCGAAGTTGATGTTGTTTTTGATGCACCCATCATGTCCGTGTGCTTGACTTTTTTTCGTTCTGGAACTTGTTCCAAGGATTCATCTCGTGCGGCACGTTTTTGTTGAGAGGTCATTTTGGATTCCGCCTTTTTATGGATCAAGTTACGAGCCTTACGGACTCGTTCTGATACAAAGTATTCTCCCGTATCCAATTGTTCATCCACCTTACGAGGTGTCGGTGCCGGTGGGAATGGCGTATAAGCCTTCTTCTCCTTGGCATTGGCAGGCTTTTTACGGGGTACATTCTTCTTTTGTGGAAATTGTGGTAGGAAACGAGACCAATCCTCATTGGCAAGCTTAGGATCTTGTTGAAGTTCATTCTGTATCATGAGGCGTTTGATGTGATAAATAGGATGAATATTCTTCATGCAATCAATAACCACCTGTCGTGCTTGCTTGAGACCACGGTAAGAATTTCCCATAATGCTAACAGTATTCCCCTGCACTAAAATAAAGCAATGTGTTACTAGTTCCAAAGCCTTGAGTGTTGCACCATCTGGACCAACTAATCGTTGTCGCCGTTTAACGAAGCGTTCTTTGTTGCGTACCAAGCCACCTATCTTGACAATATCACAGTGATATTCGTCGTCCAATATTTTCAACGCTTGTGCAGCTGGAATCGATCGAGCCAGTAACTTGAGCAAATCTCTAGCCTTTAAGATAATGAATGGATCCGATGTCTTTTGAGTTGTTCGAACTGTCATACTACCTTCCACAAGATTTAATTCACAAGCAATTTTATGCGAGTCCAGAGCCTTTGTTACTATAGGCCATACCTGACGCAGATATGCTTCTCGATACTTTGGAAACAATGTAGCAAAAGCGGATTCTTCGAGCAAACGACCGCCAGGAAGTGCATCTTGCTCTGGATTCCAAGGATCCAACTTCCAATGGTCAATGTCCGGTGTGTCCCAGGGCTTATCACGACGATACTTTTTATGATTCTTCTTCGAATCTTGTAACGTCGTTTGGGTTGTCTCTCCAGTTTGTGCCATCGTGAAGGGAGGGAGGGTCTGTCAAAGAATTCAGTCTATGGATACTTGTACTGAATACACAAACACGGTAAAAATCACCATGTTATTCAATGGCTGTGAATATTCAGATACCGGTAGTGTATACATAGGTGAGGTGGAGCTACGTTTTGAACATCAATTGAACACCAAAGAAGATTTTGTATCAGGAATCATGTTGGTTCCAGTTTTAAGGAAATGCGGGAGAAAATGTTTCAATGAGCAAGGCATGTAAGGAAAACGGTTTTGGAATTAAAGTGGTTGGGTAAGACCAATGTTGAATGATAGAGGTATCTATAACAAAATGAGACATGGAGGTTGGGCTGAATGCGCGTGAACTACAATCGTTTTTTCAACATGTTAGCAAACCCAAAATCAGGTAATGTTTAATCATAAGTTAAAGAGAATAAATAATGTGAGAATGACGAGCATAGCAAAAAATTATGAATCACGAGTCTAGTGTGAACAAAACATAAGATTAACTGATGCCTGTCTGACAACAGCAATTCATTCTACCAAACTAGATTAATCCTAAAATGGAACTCACAATATGATCTGCAATAACTAGTTATAGTCCATGAAACAAAGGAAACCAGTGCATTTACAGATGATGCTAAAGGAATTGAACTTGTCATGCCTGCAAACGACATACAGAAGATCACCGATCCGGATCTATGGATCGCGGATACAATAGCATCCGCTCATAGTACTCCCTATGATAATAACATGACTGAGCATAGACAACAATAAGCAAGGGAAATGGCACGGTTGAAGAAGCTGCAGTAACTGGAAGCATGTATGGCACCGTGATCACTGGAAAAGAAAGTCCAAACCAAACAATCAAGTTGTCTCAAGTAAAATATTTACCAAATGTAAAGTACAATTTGTTAAGTGTTACCCAAATCCTGAAAAATGGATGAAAGTTAGAAGCAGATGCAAACAGCAAGAAGATGACAAATGAGGAAAAACACCTAAAATTAACGAGAAAATTGTGACATCAAAAGGAATGATGTTTGGTGTAAGAATCAAAAGATCTGGTGAAGCTGAAGCATGAATTGTCAATGATGCTGAAATTGGAGCGATCAATGGCATCGAAGAACATGAAGTTCTCGGGCATATTTCCAGATCAATGCCTGGATCAATTGCTGAGCATCTCGGATGGACAATGTCAAGAAAGCCGACGATATATGAAAAGGGTGCCCAATCGGAAAGGCTAGGCAGCATCATGTATGCAAGTCAAGCAAGCATGTGATTGCAAGATAAGCAAGCATGTGATTGTAAGATAAGAGGGAAATTGTCGCTATTGCATCCATTTGTGAAAAAAATGAAAATTTTGAAAACAGCTACGTGGAACCTACATCAAAAGCATACTGGTAGATACTTGTGGATGAAAAGATTCAGTAATTTTAACTGGAAGAATGAGATGGTTGAACCAACATGCAAACTGTTGTCAAAGTGGAGGGCAGTTGTAAAAAGTATTAAATACATTTGATTTGACAATGGCATAGAAAACAAAGTGCTTTTGAAGAGCTTGCTTCTCTATTATTGCAAATTGAGGAAGAGAAATCTTAAGTGCAGCAAATTCTCCAAGAGACCTAAGGCAAACATTATTTAGGGAGGTATTTAAAACAGCTACACTACTGGATGGAATAAAATTAAATCATATGGCATCCTACAAAACCAGATAGACCGTTGGGATTTGAAGTTTCTAATTTTGTAGAATATTTACATGATTGGGGAGAAGCTGGTATGGTAAAAAATCCGAATGCCTAAGATTTATGACCATGGACAATTGTGTGTGTTTGTAGGATATGCAGAAAACCATCCCGGAGACACATTCCGTATGTGGAAATCATCATCAAGCAGAGGTCACATCCTACGTTATGTAAAATGGTTGAACCGAGTGTTCTTTGAAGTTCAGAAAACTGCAACTATAGAGTCAAATTTGCCTTCAATGACTGCACAGGAAAATCCTGAAATTTTACCTTCAATGACAGCACAGGCAGAATTTCAAGCAACCGGAAGCAGTGACAACAATGCAACAAACAGCAATCAGCAAGAAGAGGGAAATTTCCAGGCAGAAGCCAAAAAAAAATGATAGAAATAACAAGTCAAAACAAGCTGGAAAGAAGTGATGAATAAGAGAACCTCAAGGAATGGGAGGGAAATTAGGCAACCATCAAGATTTTGAAATGACAAATTCAATGCCGTAAGCCTTTCACCAGAAGATTGAGGCAACTGAAGACTTCTCAAAGAGTGCCACAAGTGGCAATGTCATTGAGCTACTCAAAGTAATAAAAGACATTACTAACAATTTTCAAAGCCAAAAGTAAATGCCTCATGAATTCCACAAAGCTAAACAAGGGTATATCACTGCTACCAAGCACAGCATACCACCACTAAAGCTTGCCCTGAATACCTCCAAATTGCCTTGATGTTGTCAACCACATCAGTGGATCCATTGGAGGTGATCCAGGAATGATGGATAAAATGGCAAAACACAACTGAGTAAGAATACATATGCCGTAACTGAAGCTGATATTGCTATGGCTCAGGAAGAATAGATTGCAACTGCATTTCTACATTGATCAGATCAAAGGCACAATGGAAAACTATTTGATAAGATGCAAAATGATTACCTACAGGGGTATTTTCATTGTTAACCCTTGCCATTCAAGGAATTGCCTGCATATCAATCATCATCACAGACCTAGAAAGCAGTGTTGATTCAGAAACTGCAAGAAGAATACCTCATTGAGGGAGCTAATGAGAAATTTTACAGGCTCAGAAATTGTAAAGATGGAAGATGGATTGACCATCAAGTTTAAGAGTGAGAGCAAGAAGAACAACAAAGGAATTACCTAACAATGTGTAGTCCTCTTGATGGCAAAGTTGAAGGATATGCCTGGATTCAACAAAATGTACACAAAGAAATATAGCTTCACAGTTGTTCAATCAGGATTATCAACAAGACCAGCATCAAATTATAGGAATCACAGAATTGAGATTTTCTTGTTCATTAGCAATGCGTGTGGTAGGGATTATGCCATTGTGCAAATGTCAACATTTACAATAATAGTCAAGAAAACCAAGGGCAGAGAGCCACACGTAATCATACTCCATGAGCAGCATGATGAGGCTGTAAGGGAAAGAGGAGTGAGTGACGACAAAAACTTATATTTAGCAATCAATCCTGATTGAAATAAAATGATCTTGCTCTTTCACAGAATTACCATAGAGACTATGTTTATGAATCTGGGAACAAAAGGGATGGTTACAATTCTCCAGTTTGTGAATACAGACAGCAAGCATAGCATTTTGATCATGAATAACCGTGCTGCTATTCTCAAATCTGTCTACATCCATAATGCAGCTGCAATAGTTATCATAGACATTTCAAAAGTTCAAGTTGATGAAGTATGCAATAGTATGACAGTTATTGATGTGCTATCTGATGAGCAATTGCATGATGCCAAATTATTGATTCATATTCAAACCATAGCTGCAGGTTTGGCTAACTCTGTATCTATTTGAAGAGTTTGTTGGATGTCATGATGAGGTCTATATGCTATGTATGGTGACAACCTTTCATAATCAATTTTCCAAGGAAAATCATTACTATAAAGGAGGTTTAGAGTTATTAGATACTCAAAATTACTTGAGAGAACCTAGTCGGCGTGGAAGATAGTAATGTGGCTTTTCCATTCACATCTTAATATACAGCATCAGGCAAGTCATAAAAATAGATGACATGATGTTGGCATTGAAACTTCCTTAATTCAGAATTAGAATCAGATTCTGACATAGAATAAAATAATCTTAATTAAGGACTTGTCGATAAAACTCATTCATTGTCTGAAAATATTGAGGAATTCCATGGTGGTTCGCCCTGAGTTAACTAGTACCGCCTCAGAGACTCTCCTTTTGCCTTAGAGACTCTCCTTCCTTTAGATGTTGGTAATTGTTTCCTAAAATGAACCATGAATTCTGCAAGATGCAAGGGTACTGTAATCAAATTATTGCTACCTCCAATTAAGTCGGATAATAAGAAATCATTGACTGCTTCATTGAAAGTCCCTTTATGAATTTTCAATGAAATATCTGAACCTTTTGGAAAATCAACTGCCCTAAATACAATAATTTATTGGAAGATTTTTCTTCACTTCGGTTTAATAGTCAAAACAATTGTTTTTCCTCTGCTAGAGTTATGCCTTGAATGGATATTCTAATCCTTTCTCAAAAGCACAATTATGTGAACTACCATCCAAGACACTAAGGAAACTATCTGACAGGAACGAAGATCCATGCAATTGCTATGTATTGTGGCTTCCTATTTCATAAATGGACTGATTATTGCTCTTTACCTAATTTCTCAACTTTTACTTGAGAATTTTATACTTTTGCTGAGCACTCTATGAACTGTCAAAGTGTTTTAACAATATTCCACTTATTACGCTTGCTTTATTCGTTTGCTGATAGCGGCATAAGTTAAATGTACAAATCTAGAAGAATAATATGCACAGTTGTATTTTTGAGTCATACAATATAGCATGGTAGATGAAAAAAGGGATTCTGTAATGCAGTATGCCTTATCTCAAGTGATGATGATTAGGGAGACAAGAATTAAAAAAATATATTTCTACCATAATGCAATTTAATATGAAATGAAACTTTTAATAAAAAATTTCTAGAACACGAACTTGGATTGATTGAGATTCCTTCAGAAGTGGAAGCTGGCTAATGGCTACACAAGAATGGTAAACTAGTGACTAATCTCGAAATTTCCATTAACAGAGGCTCACTTTAGTTTAGTTGTTTTAATAAACTGGGCAGATGGTGTAAACTCTTCTTTTTCATCGTACTGGAGTTTATCAGACATTTTAGCCATATCTTTAAGGCGCATGACAAAGCAGAATTCTAAACTCACAATCAAGAAACTCTCACAATAAGGAACAAATTGAATGATTCCGAACACTCTATGGAAATAAGATAGGGGTTGTCCCCGATTTGAAAGTTTCGGTCATTTTTCCATCTTCCGATGGGCAATGACGAAAATCAGTATATTAGGGTGGGGGGAATCATTATATACTAACAAAACATATCAATCGTTGCAAAATTGCATTCCAAACTCTCAGTCAAGAGTCAATCACAATGACGAACAAATTAAATGACTCCGAAAACTCATATGCAATGAAACAGGCGTTGTCAACGCTTCGAAATGTGTCGGTCATTTTTTCTTCGTTCCGAGATGCCGTGTAGGAAATAAATATATATAGGAATTGTACTCACAGAAAATATCAATCGTTTCAAATTGTCCAGGTGGGCTTAAATATCTTGACACCAGAAGGATACTCAGCAATGACTTAGGTCGCGGGATTGCGAAAGGGATTTTTGTCAGGGAAAAAATGATGAGATTTTGTACTCTCTTCCCCAACCATTCAATCGAAAACAAGTCATCTATAAAGAGCGCCTTTGAACTACAGCTTTCTCATACTTGAAAATTGCGACAGTCCATTCCAATGCTGTTGCCTCTCCGAGTACGTTAATTACATGTGTGAGAAAGTGGAGTAGAAAGTCGCGAAAGTGCCAGCAAAAACTCAAATCAACAACACATAACTCATATTCTCCGAAATCTCTTGTTCACATGCTTATGTTTAAATTCATCATCATCTCATTACTTTTACAGCTATCTGTAGCAGAAGCTTTTCAATGCCTGTATTACAAGGCAAAGATTAGATTGAACAAAGCGACGACGACACATGTAGATGAGATTATGCACATGTGTCGGATTGAAGGAATCAATTATGCTTTTCCTGATATTCTGTTTTCTAGGTTAGAAGAACTGGGCTTACAATCGGGAATAACTACACTTCAGGTTCAAGGTCTGAATCCCAATGAGTCCAATTCTATGCTTGATTTGACATCTATCCATGAACACCCAACGATAAACATTCACTCTCACAATCGCAATCTCGTATCCTCACAACGAACAACGGGAAATCAATCCTTACTAGTCATTCGAGTCATTTCCAGCAAAGACTCCGAGATGCTTGAGCCCAGCCTGTCAATCGATCAATTGAGGAATCAAATGTTTGGAGATCCATCTAATCCTTCTCGTATCAGTTTGAAATCTCAGTACGCGATGTGCAGCGACGATAATCTCAACTTCATCCCCGCTTCTTTCGACGGTAATGATTCCGGAGTTGTCAATCTCATTGTCAATCGAAGTATGAAGAACACAGATTTTTCACTACAAATGGAAAATATTGTCTTTAAAGCGTTCGAGGACAAATTCAACGGTAGAGCACAATACGATTATGCCATGTTTTGCCTACCTCAAGGAATGAGTAGGGATTTCATAGCGTATGGAATTGTTAATGATAAATATTCTTTCTTTTCGGACCCATGGTGTGGATCGTTATCAGGTACTATGCATGAGATTGGACACAATATGGGAATGGGTAAGCGGAAAGACTAGTGCTGTTGAATTCACAGAATTCATTTTTCCTTACAATTTATTCTCTTTTGTCTTTAATATTATCAGATCATTCGGGTCAGATCGGTAAAGACGCGTATGATGACGAGTCTTGTATCATGGGAATCGGGTACGAACAAGCTACAAGTCCACAAAAATGCTTCAATGGGCAAAAGCTATGGGCGTTTAATTGGTTTCCTAACAACAAGAAAATTGTTGATCCCATTGCTAATGGAGAGTGGAGAGGAAAACTGATTGCATTTGTAGACGTAGGTCTAACTCAAGCACCTGTTGTGCTTCGTGTTGGCGATTTGTACTTGGTTTACAACAGAGCAAAAAAGTATAACTATCAAGTGAATGAAATGGCCAACATGGTCACAGTTGTAAAGGCTCCTACATCGACGAGTGAATCAAGCCTACGAGCCGGTATTAATGGAGCACCTGGAAGGAATTCGTTTTCCATCTTATCGAAATTTCCCGGCGGTACTTATAGGATAACAATTGATGTCTGTAAGTTAGGGAAGCAAGGTAATATCGACTATGCCGACTTGAGCATACGCCGAGAAGGTACAAGATCATCTTGCGGGATACTGATTTCACGACCGATTCAATCAAAATCTCGTTTCGTTACTTGCAAGTCGGACACGGATTGCCCGGGGATTAAAGAAAGCTGTTTGCTCACATCTGAAGGGAAAGTTTGCCTTAAACTCAAGAATGCAAAAATATCAACTTCAAGCAATGCTGCAAACCTATCCAAGAGACGTAAATTCTCAATGGCGCCAACAAGGAGCAAGGTCACGAAAACACCGATCAATTCTATGGCAACAAAGTCTCCTATGAGACGCAAGTTAACAAGTCACCAGTGAAATTCCTGATATTGCTTGAAGATTGAATTGAAATCCAGATCTGTGTTATCTCCTCTACCATGGAAGCACTAATTTTACCCAATGTGTAGCCAGCAAAAATAATGCAACAGTTAACTTCAGTGCTTTTACCTTCTACTTACAATTAGTTATCCTAAGTGATACTCTCGGACACTCTTCCTATTCTGCATTCTTTAATCCTCAGTTTATTTTCCAAGAAACTATACGTCATGCTTCTAATAAGTTTCCTCGTTCACAGTCTTGGTTAAAATATGAGGATCATTGTCATTTGTCGTAACAGTACAATCTTGACAAAATCGTCCTCAACATCATCTCGGATAAACCTAATGTCAATATGAATAAAACTGACGCCCAAGACAAATTGTCGATTCTATAGATAACTTGAATTCCTCGTTTTTCATGAAGATAGTAATAAAATCTAATCTCCTTCACAGCCACTGGCAATGCAACAAATTCCGTCTCACAGCTTGATGGACTGATTCCCTTCTGGCTCTTTGACCTCCAATGGACTGGAACACTGAACAAGTACATGAGGAATACGGTGGTGTTCATTCTTGTACCCAACCAGTGTCCCTGTAGACCACACATTATTCTTCTGTGATTGGTTCAATTTTAAGGCAAAACAGCTTATTACTAAGGACAAACTTGATAGCTCATCACTTTTCTCTAGGCTACAGACTACAATTTCCGTACTTCGATATCTCTCTTACAACTTTACCTTTGTCTGATAGCGACTGCTTGATCATATAAAGTAACATTCCAGCACATGGCCTGTTGCATTGCTAGATCAAAGGCATTGTATTCAAAATTGAGGTTCCAGGAGTAGTGCAACTCTGCGTACCAGACAAATCTTCAAATCAAAGGAGTGACTTCAAGACATCTCCTCTCCTTTTCTTGAAAAAAATCGTCTTGCTTAAGTAGTCAGTCAGATTGTCTTCAAATTTCTGAAAATTGAATCGTTTATGACTTTGATGTCTTCTTGAATTGCTTCTTCTGTTCTGATTATTGGGTAATCATCAAAACAAATGGCCATTGCCACATCTCCAACAAACGATTGCCTTATCCATTGACATGGATCAACCTGACTGCCAGCAAGGGCTTCCACAATTTTCATGTGGATTACAAATATATATCCACATAAATATGCGCTATGCTCGTTATAGAGTCATCTTTGAATGTATTTAGCTCAAAGATAACCGTCTCATAAATTAAAAAGACATATTTGTAAACCTTTGTTCTGTCTGTTTTTAAAGTTGGTCCAAGCCAAACATCAGTTTCTCAATGCAACCTGCAAATTTCGCATGGCTGAATGTCTGCTCCAAATGTTCATGGCAGATTCATTGTCATCCCAGGCTCTCTATTTATAAATTACAAGATCAATGAAAGCATTTTCATAACCTTGAATCCAATTTGATACTTCATCCTGATATTGTTTATAGAAAGTAATGCGTATGGCATTTCATGCATTTAAATCCTGAAATTTTTGTATCCACCTGCTTTGAATGTCATAATTAGCTGACACCAAGAGTGAGGCCATTTTGCTCGGTCCTACTCTTCATTGACACAATTCACCCCATAGCGCTCTGATATATACTAATCAAATTTTCCCTGAGCATCTGCATATTTCTTGATATACAATACTGAGTGCACTTCACCAAGAAGTTATTTACTTGCAATAACTTGTGACTGCTTCTTGATAGGATTGTGGAAGAGTTCTGATTTTGTGATATCCAAGGACCGGAATATCTACATTGTTTTTTATTTTGAAATAATTAGATATTCTAGAGTGTCCAAGTACATGAGAAGTCATTGAAGCTTTAGAATTATTAGAATCCCGAGACGAATTACTCTTGCACCTTGCCTACTTCCTGGTCTTGGGCTCAGTCTAGGCTTAGTAGTAAACTTCAGGTTTACCTTTTAACATGACCAACAATACAGAGGTGATGTACCAAATCCACCAACCGATCTTTATTTTCAATAATCTTACCTTGAATGTGTACTTTCCAAGTTAATTAATACTAGACCTGGTTCTAGTTTACTCAGTCTGTCTAAAGGAATTGGCAATGCCCAAAGCAAATTAGAGCTTTGACATATAACTAAAAAAAATAAAGAAAATTTTAGAAAACAATTTGAAATTCCCTGACGTACGTTTTCAAGCTGGATTTAAAAAGAGAGCATATGTTTCGCTTTGGAAAAGAGAAAGCCCAAGGAAAAATACTGGAAGTAAAACTCAAACACATGCAGTATTGATTCTGGGCCTCAACCAGAGAACACTTGGATGAGTACCTTGGTGAGTGTAATGTATAGATGTCCAACTAACTGGATATTACAGCTAGAATATAGCAGGAGAACACTTGGATGAGCACCTTGTTGAGTGCAATGTATACATGTCCAACTAACAGGATATTTCAACTAGAAGAGAGCAGAGTCCAGTTCCTGTTACCTTCCAGCAAGATCCCTGTGGAGTCCAGTTCCTGTCTCTGGTTTCCAATGCAAGATGATTTACTTGTTTTATTTCTGGTAGCAGCTCACCTAAAATTTTCGGAGTTTCGCCCAAAAACACGTGTCAACCAATCGATCCAATTTGGGCAAGAGAACCATGTATGATGAAAGAATGTTTATCGCAATCATTCAATACGTGAACAAGGAAAGATTAAGAAAAGGGGGAAATAGCATAAGCTTTTTAAAGTAAAAAAATCAGAATTAACAAATTGAGGGAACGTTAATTGAATATCACTAGGAAAATGAATGGTAAACAAATGGAGGAATCAAAAAGAACGAATTCACGAAGAAAATCCCAGAGGTCAATTTATCTAAAGAAGCAAACTTAAAATGGAGTGAAAGGCAGGATTAGGAGTACACTTAAGCCACTATAAAGGACTCGCAGAAGTCATATCTTTTAATCTGGGACGGAATTAATTGAAGAATACAGATGCAAAGCGTTCAAGAAGATTTAATGCAAGTACGGGAAGAATTTGTGCAGTGTACCAAGGACAACAACAAGCTAAAATTTGCACATATGAACAGATCTGAACGCAATGCTGAGCATAAAGTCAACAGGTCGTTTGTATGAAAATATTTATCCGCCTAGTTTCTAAGGTCTTCAAAACATCAGCAGTCAGATTCACCTACAAGTCGTTGTACAATAACGAATAAGGAAAGATAGCAGGCGTAATATCACAATCTAACACAATGACAGAATATTAGCTGTGAAGAGATGCAACTATGATCACGGTGTCTAGGATTTCAAGCGGTATGGAAGAACCAGGATAAAAGAAGGAAAAGAATTAAGAAAAGAAAGAATTGCTGCAGAAACCAAACAAATAGCAAAGAGACAACAAAGCACCACCTACCGCAAGTCACAAATTTAATTTCTACAGGACACTTTTTGTTATGGTGAAGGAATCAGGCAGTACGGAAGGCTGATAAGTTAAAGTTGTTGCTATTCTCCTGAAAAGATTATGATAGGATTTTAAAGTAAGATATTTTCGCGTGCTAGGCATGTTTCAATAGTTTATTCGTGGGGGTTAAACGAAGAAAGAGATTTAGACTTTGATGCTACATTGGCATTATATCCAAGTAAGGATCAATAAGAGGCAACTTTTTAACCATTTCAAATTTGAAATGGTTTGATTTAGACATCCAACCTTGACCTTATTTATGTTAGTTCACTTCTACCAGCGTATTCATGGATGTATCATGCTGTCACTTTATTAAGCTTAAAGCAGGTAGGAGATGTATATATGGGATTAAAATTTAAGGAAACACTTAGACCTATCAAACTTAAGATAAAAGTTTTAGTCAATTAACACGGTGTTTGTGCTGTAATTGATGCCCCGTAACATGGCTATTTTGAAGTTATGGAATGGTACCATTTGGTGAGCAGTCCGTGATAGTTAATGGTCGACGCTTGACGTATTGTCTTCTACTCGTATTTTCGGATAATTGTTGTACGAAAAGATACTACGGAAATCTAAATTCTGGATCCTACAGACAACGCATTGATGCTCAAGTACCAAAGTACGGCGAGAATACTCGTATGGGGAGAATTTTGGAACAAAACGAGTTGAAACATCAATAAAACCGATAGGTGACTCTTTCAGCAGTTGATATCAATAGGAGTGCTTCACCAGTGGACAACTTTGGATATTAAGACAGGAGATAATTTGATTTTGAAATAACAAATAGGAATAAGCGCAACGAGGAACGAATCTG
>CAAAJI010000682.1:22676-33810 GCA_900642245.1 Fragilaria radians | reverse complement strand
TTAGAGGATTCTCTGACGAAGCCACCGAACGGAGAAAGGATCGAAATAGTTGCTTAAATCTCTTAAAAGACTTTCCCATATTTTCTTCTTTATTCATAATGCTTACTTGATCGGAATCATCTTCACTTATTTGAACCAACTTTGGGATCAGATTTCCTAGAAGATTGACTTCAGGACCTAAGACGGATCGAACTCGATCACGAATTTCACCACAATTCTTCTTATTCAAAATTTGTCGACAGAGTTGATCTGAAGCTGTAACAAGCGCAGAATATGGAGCATGTGATTGAAGCTGATCAAATTTACCTTCAACATAGAGAACTTCTGTTGGAAGTTTCCTTGCAAATGATTGTACCAATGAACTTTTCCCACAGCCGGATGTTCCGTGAATGACTACTACTTCAGTTGATTGTTGTTCAATGATACGATTCATGCATTCCAGCAGTTGCCTGGATTCTTCATCACGACCTACAAGAATGCTATTCTTTGATAGGTTGATGTCTTTACTACTTGTTGAGTCACTCTCAAGTTCGTTTCGTTCTGATATAGTCGAACGCAGTTTTCCACCAGCGATAGAACTTTTGTATTGCAATGATTCTACAACTCTTGACAGGAGCGGACTTTGTTTTTGATCCATCTTTTATCTTTTAATAAGTGTCGACAAAGCTTGCAGGGTCATTGTACTGCAATCACAATGTACTGGCTAGTTACTTTAGTAAACGACTGACATTACTTGAGAAAAGAATTTTGGTAAGTTCTAATGTTCCAATTGAGATATAACGTCAGATGTATATGAAGGGCATAATCTATTTGACCCAAAATTTTCTGGCAACGAATTTCCCTTTTACAGATTTTCCAACTTTTAAAAGCATATTTAATATGTGATCATAAATATTTCATACAGGCAGGTCCTTCATAGTCAGGAGAATCTTTTGAGACACAAATGGAAAATTGTACACCCAGGTGAGATAAAGGCAGTTGCAGGATCAAACTTATCAATGTTGTATATTCTACGGGTAGGATCTAGGTTATCGCATTCATTTTTGAAGTAAAATTTTGCGTTTTTGTTTCAGGTGTAGTGTAGTTCATGGTGTTCCGTGAGGTCTACAATTGGAATGTAAATGTCAAAAACACATGATTTAAGATGTCGGAATAGAATCTAAGCAGGGTTTTGAAATACTTAATCTATAAAAAGAAAGTATCAAACCTCTCAGAATACCATTTGAACTCCAGCAAAATCTAAATGAGTGAGTTAGGGATAGACTTTATGTTTAAAAATTTCACTACCCTTCCCTTCCCAGCTGTTGTGTGGAGTGTGTATTGTGAGTTCATACAAAAAAACATATGGTTTTTGGAATAAGTGGAGCAGATGATCGTGGAAAAGAAATTGTTCAGTAGCGACTTAAAATCATAGAAAGCCCGATGTGAAAAGCCTGTATGATAATTGAAGAAAATTGCACATGAGTGAAGAAGCCAGGAAAAGGAGAAATTAAGGAAGGCCGAAGAAGGTCCGAATAAGAAAATACATTTACCAGCACGGGGGGGAGTTAATGTGAAGGAATCAGCCGGTTCAGAATGCTGATAAATTCATTATAAAATTAACTCGAGTAAAAATTACCAGTCGTGGCTAGTGGTCTTACGACACACGCACACGTTTGATAAAAGCGAAAACTTACTCTTGGAATAGAGATGCTTCAAGGCTTTAGAGACTTAACTTTGAGTTCTTGAACGGAGATGTTTTTCTCCTGATTAGAAGACTCAAAATATCGAAATTCACCTGCAAAAGGATATACACTGAGGTTGTAACACAAATTATTAACATGCAGATTCTGGTAAGATATTGTGATAGTTTAATTATTTTAGCTTTACCAGCTGAACGTGGACTGGTTAAGTAGCGTCAAGTATTTTTGGCAAATGGTGCTATTTATTTTGTTCTATTCATTAAAGATACTTTTCATTGCCATTTTTCAGTTGCTATTATCATGGATATCTAAAATTTGCTAAACAAGATGATTGACTGTTAAATCTTTGGCATGTTGGAGAAGTTAAGATATATGTTAGAATAATCTTTGGCACATCTTAACGGTTCAGAAAAGGGTTCGCAGCGGCAGTTATAGCAATCCTCTTATCTATAAGATAGAAAGTAGCAAATTAAATTATAGGCTCATATTTATAGAAAATTATATTTTAAAGCATAAATTTATTTTAGAACTATTTTGTCTTTCCAGCTTATCAGGACCCAGACTCCCTTAGCTACAAAGGTAAATACAAAGCTGAAACGCTTGTATGTGTGTGTGTGTATTCATTGTCTGTTATTTGTCAAAAATACTTTTCTGCTCGACTGCTCAAAAGGTCCTAACACTGAACTATAACCTCAGAGAGACAACTCTATAAAACAAGAAAAGAAACGTCTAAAACCTGGTAGCGTCATACCTACAGAAAAATAGCAAGCTGGGAATGATTCCGTATGACCCATGCCAGGCTTAATTGGCTATATCCAAATGCATTTTGCGGGAGAAGCAATGAAACTCCTAAAAACACCTTTAAACACCTTAAGACAAAGTGCGGAAGAAGCAAGAAACTCCTTAAATCGTGGCTCTCCCTCTTCAAGCATAAACCGAGAATTTTGAACGCACATTCCTCTTTGACGCTCCCAGCTGAGAAGCAGAAGAAAACTGCATAAATCCCACGTTGAAGTGCTATGGGAGTAGTTGCAGAGTGGAGGAGTAAACGTTAAATCCCTCGTGAAAGCATGGTTACCGGCCTGGTGAGCACTGGTGGGATAACACACGGATTTTCAGAACCAGGAACGCATATAAATCCTTAAAAGCCACATCTTAAGATTTTCCACTTGTGGATCTGCCTTTTGAATGAAGTTGCAAGGCATACTATAAACACTGGATATTGCGCAAGTGGAGGCTTAGGCCCAAGCAATAACATAGACCAAGCGCAAAATCTGACAAAACTCAGCAAATTTTGGTGAACTAAAGCACGTAAAGCAGCTGAGATTGGAATCCACAGGGATCTTTGCTGAAAGATCACAAGAACTGAAACTTCACTCTCTTCAGTAAAATCTATTTGTGTTGGACCCCTGTACGTAACCCTCACCAAGGCGCCCATCTAGGCAGTATATAAATTATGGTAATCTGGTCCAGACCCAGTGTTAACAATTGTCTGTGCTTGATCTACCACTTCCTCTCTTCTTTTACTGTTCTTTCATTGGAAGTGTCTAGGGGTTTTTGAGCTGTCAAGTTCAATTGTGACTGTACTTCCGGCATCACAGGTCACTCTTGTCTTCTACCAACCTTCAAGTTCAACTACAGCTGTACCTCTTAACTAGTCAGGCTGTGGTTGTCTTCTACCGATTCAAGTTGAACTACAGCTGTACTTCTTAACTACTAAGGCTGTGGTTGTCTTCTTCCAAGGCAAGTTCAACTGAAGCTGTACTTCATTTAACTACTCAGGCTCAGTTGTGTACTACCAATCCTAGATCAACGGTAGTCAGTTAGAATTTTATTTTTAAGCAGAAATTTCAGTCAACATCCACGGTTAGAATTGTTAACTACGGATAGAGCCTTAATTCAACAGTAATAGGCTGATTTCAACAATTTCTACCTACCTAAGTTAACTTCATTAAGTCTAAAACTGCATCTACCAAGTAACATCCGTCTTGTAGTTAGTCTGAAACATCTTCATATAAGGCAAATCTGTCAATTATACGTCGAAAACGTCATCATACTTGAATAGAAACGTCTTCTATAAAGTCATCAGCATAATGAGTTCAACTGCAAAAGGGGGAGTTCCCCAAAGCCCAAGGGAAGCTGACTAAGGACTTAGGAGATCAGCAAGGATAAGTAAGAAATAGCCTGGTAGTTATGTTAGAAAATCAGAGGGCCATCAGACAAAAAGGTCTATCTCATCTCAAGATGCAAAAATGCTAAAAATTATCAATTCATTGCCATCTGCTCAGAAGCAAAAGTTAGATTTACTTCCTAGTCCCAAGAAAGACAATCCTACGGTCATCAAGCGTCATGAGGATAGTCAACTAGTAAATAGTCATCTAAAGCACCATTTTGGGGATCTCCGGATATATCATCAGGAATTAAAAAAGTTTTTGAAGCATTTGCTCTATATAGTAAGACAAAGTCATTGATCATCTCTATGAACAAATGTATTATCAAGAACATGAACCACTTATCTAGTTTGAACTTACATGAGTTTGGAAATTTGTCTCACTTCAAGATCTACGAGATCCTGTTTTCCAGGATTCTATTATAAAAGAAATATGCTTGGAAAAGTGTTTTAAGATAATAGTTAAAGAGAAATCTGGTTTGGATGAGCATGCTGTGACACAGAAACTAATTCCGTCCATATTTGAGGAAGAAACCAATCTTCTAAGTACAGACAGTATATCAACATTAAAAAGTCATTATATGGCATGTTATTGGCAGATAAGGAAAAATTTCTTAAATTACTTAGAAGACTTTATGACACAAGACTCTTTAATTGGATCTACGATTAGCACCATATCTAAGAAGAATGCATCAAGTGTTAGTAAATATCTTTGCCAAGTGTCTTCTCAGAAGACATAGAGATTACAAAGACCTCAGGAAAATCAAATATACACAATTTCTGCCCTTAGCATTTAAATCACGCATTTTTGCCGAAACCAGATTTTGAAGGATATAGAAATGATGCTAAGAAGACCTAGGATGATGAGCAATACCCTTTAGGTGTAGATGAACATCAAATGCCAGATCATCCAAGTACTTTCATGAAGATGGTTAAGGGGAGGTCACAAGCCGTATCAGATGCAAATCATGAGAGACGTCAAGTTCTACCTGCAAGAGTCATTTGGGATGGAAGCATAGACCGTTTTGAAGATTTTAGAAACAATTTGAAGTTCATTGATACTTCCAATATCTAAGAATCTCAACAGGAGACAGATTATGACTTTTGGACTTCAGAGTATATTGTACTTACAAGTATCAGTACAAAAAATACTTTGTAAAATAAGTGCATGAATCTTCTTTTTTTACCAGAAAGATATCATATCAGTATCTTAGATGGTACTACTGATACTTGCGTTTTAGGCAATGGATGGGAGGTAATAACAATCCTCAACTCAAGAAGAGCGAATGTAGTCGGTTTTATCATGAAACTGCCATTTTTCGGAATCTTCCAATTGTCAGTGCTATTTCTACCCTTGATTTACCCAATGGACAATATATTTTGCTATTAGTACATAAAGGTGTATATATAATGGAACATTAGGTCATTCATTACTATGAGAGTTTCAATTGAGATAACTTGATATCGAAATTGATTATATTTGTCATAGACATGGAGGAGCGCAATGACGGTGATGTCCTTACCGTTCCTCTGGATCTTACTGGATGTATGGTCCATATTAATCACCGACTACCTACTGCTGAAGGAATTGTTTCTCTTAAACACTATTGCTTCACACAAGGAGATGCTCCATAGAATCCGTCTTCATTCTCGGATCAGATGGCAGAAAAGTTTTACTGGCAAGTCATTGACACTGAGAATTGTATTGTTCGCTTAGGTCCCACTGAAAACAGTCCTTCACTTCAACATAACCGTCAAAAATTATCCTTTTATGACCCATCTGATACGCTGTTAAATAGTATATAGGGAAAACCTTGTGCAATTAATCTTCCATGCTGATATTGTCCAAAAGACAAATGTTGATGACCCCAATATAATAAACACAGATCCTCACTTTAGTAAGGCTCTGCCTAGCAAGTTTGATAATGAAATATTGTCACCTTAATTGAGTTTAGGCCATATGATGTTATACAGCATACCCTACGACAAACCACACAATTATCCAAATCCACTATTCATTATCCTATGCGATGCCATCTAAAACGCCGGCTTCAAATGTTAAGACATAAGAGATTAAATGAAGTTATTGCTACAGATACTTACATTTCTTGTACAAAGTCGAATGAACGATACCACTGTGCACAAGTATTTCTTTTTATGACTTCCAAGATGCTATATGTTACAGGGATGAAGAGTGAAGACTGAGTCTGAAATTTCCAGATGTCTATCTTGAGTTTTTAGGTAACATGACTAAGAATACTGAAGATATACTCCAAAAGAAATAAACGGGAATCATTTAAGCCAGATGTGCAAGAGATCCTTAAAAAGTTAGATGTGATGCCAAGTAATATTCCTAGAAATAGACATTCTAAACAGAAAACAAGGAAGCATAATGATGAAGTGACAAGTAGAATAAGATCCAAGACTAGTCATTTGGACCAAAATGTTGGAGACAGAACTAGGTCAAAGTTACAAGCCATCTGTAACTTTTTTTAAGTGGTCAAGATTTTTTCTTTCCTTTGTATGATGTATATGTGCTTAAAGGCCAGAAGAGCTTTAAAAATATAAATCTTCAGTTAGGAGCTACTGAGTGTCAGATATACCATAGTGCTTTGATGGGCTCTAAGTCTCAAAACAGAGCTGGATCGTATGCATCAACTACATGTATTGGATATGGCAGAGGATGACAAGATAGGCCATGGGAATGTACTAAGATGCTCAAATATTCTGAAGAAATAGGAATGAACACACCTACAAATCATTATAAATGCCTAGTAGAATGGAATGATTTTAACAAGCCACATCATGGCTGAATGTTTTTGCATTAAGTGTCAGCAACCCTACACCAGTAGTCTCTTTTGCAATGAACCGAAATCTTCTAAATAGGATGCCGTTTCATCATCTTGTACAGTACTGCAAGGTTAAAACATCTGTGGATATTGCCAGGGTACACACGGTTTCAACAAGTCCATCAAGTATTGAGAACAAATTTGGAAATACAGGTTCCCAAAGGAATCAAGAAAGATATCAATTGAGACAAGAAAAACGGCAATAATCTATGGAAGAGGCTATTTGGGCAGACCTCAAGCAGCTTACAGATTATCAGACATTCATAGTGCTTGATTCAGGGGATAGTATTCCTAATGGATATCAGAAGATTCTGTATCACATAATATTTGATGTCAAATATGACCTAAGGCATAAAGCAAGATTGGTTGCAGGAGGCAACTGGACAGTTAATGAAAAGGAAGACATTTATTCAGGGGTTGTACGAATGAATACCGAAAGAATTGGTTTTTCTTAGGAGAATTGTAGGGACTCTCCTGTTCTGCATGTGATGTTGGAAATGCCTTTTTACGCGGAAGAACCAATGCTTCGGATTAGCTATCTCTGCCAGAACCTATATCTAGAATGTCATTCCTAAGTTTGAGAACCTTTTTGGTAAGGAACTGAAACCCATCAAGACACGCATGAGCGAAGGTTATCATCCTGAAGTAGATGACACGCCGTTTTGTACTGATGAAGAATCAGCTAAGTATAGATGAACAATAGGATGCTGTATCTGGATAATTGTTCTGGGGAGATTTGATATATTTTATGCAACATCTGCTATGAGTAGATTTAACATGTCACCAAGGGAAGGGCATTTGAAGGATGTTGAGAGAATTTTCGCTTACCTTAAGACCTTTCCAAAGGGGAGAGTAATTGTTGATACAACGTATCCAGATCATTCAACTTACCCTGTGGATGATCAGTCAAATTGGAAGGATTTCTATTCAGATGCTGAAGAAGAATTTCCAAATGACCTTCCTATGTCAAAGGAACCAAAAGTCCGGATGACTGTCTTTGTGGATGCAGATCATGCACATGATTTAGTAACAAGAAGGTCCATCACAGGCATACACCAATCATCTAAACGTCAGAAGACAGAAGATACTTCAACTTATGGTTCCGGATTAGTAGCGTCATGAATTGCAACAGAACTCATCCTGGAGGTTAGATTTATGTTGATGTCGTTAGGTGTGGCATTAGATGGACCCACTTTGATGTTAGCAGATGATATGTCAGAGTTTTTAAATACTTCAGTTGCCTCAAGTGTCTTGAAGAAAAAGCATAATGCAATCGCTTATCATCGAGTACAATGAGCTATTGCAGCTAAAGTGATGAGGTTTGTATATGTGAAGAGTGATGAGAATGTCAGTGAAATCCTGACAAAGACCTTAAGTAATGAGAGATTTCATCATTTGGTCAAGAATTGGTTGTTCCATGTTCCCGAAATTCCAAATTGAAATGTATTTACATTTTAAGGATATTTAAGTGATTCGAATAAAAATTAAAAAAAATTAAAAATTTCATTACATGTAATATGTTGAAGGAATGAGTAGATTTATTTTTATTGTCCTCAGATATGCTCAAGTGTCCTGTCATCATATGGTAATGATTCTGTGGTTGAATGCTGATAGAGGACCTTCTCTGCGGTTGAACATTCCAATCTTGGACCTTCTATAGACTGGTGGAGAACTGTGATTGTTGGATTAAAGATATTCTTGGGCCTCTCTTTGAACCCACTTTCAGTCTGCCGTTTAGATTCTGATAGGATGCTACCGAATAATCCTCCAATTGTTTCAAACTTTGGGTCATAATGAGTACATGAGCAACTGACCTTCATTTCATCCCCATGTGGTTGGACGGTGATCAAGGCCTCCCGCTTGGCCATCTTCATGCTTTTCGTTTCGGTTTCTTTCTTTTTGTCCCTTCTTTGCCTGTGCCTGATTTCTGAGAATCTGCCTTGTTGGATTGGATATTAACTTTCATGACTTCATTGAATTGCACTTGGAGAGCTATGATGGTCACCTCTCTGGTGGACTTTGAGACTAAGTGCCTGCCTCCTTTTGACCCATACATTTTCAATGACCTAATCCATTATTTGGTTACAATCATTATTTCCTCCTTCTTGATGCACATCTTCTTATTTTATATGAGAAATGTTGCATGCTGTGAATCCTTTGAAGAAATTGACACAAGAGCCATGTGCCTGTTCACCCTGAGCATCCAGTTGTGCAACAAGTGACAGTGCATGATTGTTGAAATACAACTAGGTCGTAACTGTGGTCGTTGCTCTGGTATCATTATGGGATACCATGATTACCGCTTTGAAAAATAGAGTCCTGAATCCTTTCCCTCCAATCAAAATGGTTTGACCAATGCTCGATTTCTGCTCTGCTTCTGAGCAGCATCATATAGAGAGCTCACGATACAATTGTACATCATGAATAAATCTGTGCCACGTGAGTACTAGAAAGGAAATTCAGTTCTGCATGAAACCTAACAATGTCAAAAGCAAACTTGCAATAGTGATCTAGTGGGTTCTTGTTACCTATTTCTAAGATTGAGTTCCAGGCATAGATGGATGTCTTATCCTTAAGTTGGTAAAGAAACAGTTGGAGGTTGACTGCTCTGCAATCAAGTGTAGATGGAAATAGGCATGTTACTGCTTTGAAAAGCTTGCACCTGCAGAAGGTATGTTGTGTAGTCATTGATGTCATTGTTGGCCAATCCTGGGGACACAGCTTCCATATCTTATAAAGGTCTGAAATCTTGAGGAATATCCATTCAAGTCACAAGATCTGGTTGAGCTGGCCCTGTTGATGGATTATTTTCAGCTGTTGAAGCTTCTGGTAGCTCAATGATAACTTATCATTCAATTTAGTTACTGACAAAACGTCACTGTGTACGGTGAGGACTAACGACAACTAGTCCCTTGATACTGCCAATTTGCTACAGACGTAAGATATCATATTCTACTGTAGATAAATGACTTTTCTTTAGTTTTTTCTCTTGTTATTGCTGTTTCTGCCGTTCCTGACTTCTCAGATTAAGAGTCGTGAGACCTACTGCCTATTCCCAACTTTCTTGTACATCAATGTATTCTCCTTGTTGAGGAGACCACTTCCTGAAGAAGAAGTGTCAAAAGATTAAGTGTTGACCAAGCATTGAGAAGAAAGAATCATTGTGAGGGTTTTCCGTGCATAACCTGCAACACCTGCCCCGTTACACCTGAAATCTGTTAATTGCAACACCTGCCCAGTTGCATTTTGAAAAGACCATGCCCAATACAAGGGCTACCACTGAAGAAGCATTCCAGCACATTCTGAAGAATCTTCTTAACCTGACACCTGAATCTCCATTGTGGAGAGCTCTTGCATCTGAAGATTATACTTCTGTCATTGACATTATTGCAATGACAAATGAAGAAATTGATGACCTGACCTATGAAAATGATGACATGAAATTTGTATCAGTACCCACCAAACAGAAGAAATTGCTGAAGCATATTTTACTGTATCATGACCACCAATTGAAGATCCGAGCCTCGAAACTGTTTGAAGCTGATGACTGGATGAGAGTTGATTCCAATGCTTTCACCACATTTACTGCCACTGTTGTTACTTTGATTTTGAGAGGCTCTGCTCCCTCCTCAATGTCTGTTACTGCTGTTAGGGGTCCTACCAGAAGTTACTAGTAACCACGTTTCTGCATTTGATTATGGTATCAAGAGGGATGTGAAGAGCTATTCCAAGTTCAATGGTACTCCCAAGCTCTATTTCTGAGCCATTTGCCAATGGAAAGGTCAAGCCCATGTAGACAATGTTTCAAGGATCTTTGATTTAAATGCTTTGATTCCTGCTGAGAATTCTGAGGATATGAATTTGTGGAAGAGACAAGAAGCCTTTGTGATGTCCGTGCTCTACACTAATGTTACTGGAGGTCAAGCACAGACCATTGTTCCCCAGCATGCTAATACTGGCTCTGCACACCAAGTTATTCATGATTTGCACAACCATTATGCTACAAATGGAAATGTTTATTGAAAATATATCCCTCACGTTCATTCAAATTAGGTTTTATATGTTTAGGTTATCCATTAGGTATATTTATAATTGATAAAATGAGTGAGTCAGCACATCGGTGCGTCAGCGATTAAGTAAAGATAAAAATTAGAAATCACAACTTTTAGTGCAACTTACGTTTGCTTTCATCCTCTTCATCTTTTCATCGCTTGAATAGAAGACTTTCTAACACGTTTAAATGTGGGTACCTTATTGTCTATTCTATTCATTTCTGTAAAACAAATAAGTTATCAAAGTTTACTTGGGAGTATTTTGAACAATTCTCATTCATTCGGCATTCACGTTTGGAGTCAACATGACAGATTTAAGCACTATTAGAGGGATTCCTTTCTGCGGAAAGGCTGATGAGTGGCCAATTTGGAATGAGAAGT
>CAAAJI010000681.1:9883-25489 GCA_900642245.1 Fragilaria radians | reverse complement strand
CTATCGATTCTAATCACATCATTCTCTCCCTCCAAAAATACTCGTGACATTTCATCATTTTCGGTTTGTTGTAATTGTTGTGGAGACATTCGTTGTTGCAGTATTGACGATGAAATAGTGTTTCGAGTCCTACGACGACCATCTCCTGATTTTCGATACGAAGATGTCGATGATACGGATGAAAATCGTAATTTGGAATCTGGAATAGAACGCAATGCCACCGTTGTGGGATAGGATAAAAGTATAGAACAATATGGAACCAATAAAATCAAAGACGACTTCATGTTGGATTGTTTCCTTCCTGTTGACTACTACAGCTCAACCTGTTATTTCCACTGGAAGGTTGTCAATTGTATCTATAGAACTTGTTGTGACACCAAGAAAACAAGTCACGTGACACCCTCCAAATGGAGGCAATCAACAAAATTTTATGACGCAATATATCAATCGACCTTCAACCGGCTGACGTGTTCGGCTAGTGTTAGTTCACTAACTAAATCACTCGTTTACTTGACTAATGTTGATATTACAATAATCAGGATACAGCAATGTAAAAGGGAATTAGGATTAGTTACTGCTTTTGATTTTTGGCATGCAATTACTTTTGTGGTCTGCATCTTTAGGTCTTTCTCATATCACGTGATCTTCAGGTTGGTCCAGATCCGTTTGAATACAATACTACACTCTTTGTATATTGCGAGGGATGTGGTACCCGCCCAAGTGGTGGAGTTACAAGTGGCCCGCTACAGCTCCATCCATATTCAGGGTCAGTTTATTCAGCAGCTGAGTTGTTACACTCTCCCTTGGTGGATTGCAAATTGGATAGCCACTGTCGTGCTGACTGCAAGAAATGTCATCTTTTGTGGGATCTAGAGGACCATGTACTGTATCTCCATGTTTGGATCATCCTGTATAGCCAAGCATGCTTACCTGGTGTGACTCACTAGTAATCAGCTTTTGACCCCAGGGTTCACTCAAGCAACCCCCAGTTCTTACCCACTTCAAGTTGGAGAATAGGACAAGGGCATTCTGACCTATTTAGTTGCTTTACCTGATAAACCATTTCATAGGGAACCAGCTACTAGATGGTTCAACTAGTGTAACCAAATTAGATGCTTGATTTGCACATGAGAATTGGTATGTGCCTCTACCACAGTTTCCCCTGGCTTGAACCTATTCAGCAAACATCATAATTTTTTGCTTGGAAAACTCCGAAAAAGGTACAAACCTACACGTTCTACGTGAAAAAAGGTGTATCTTGAAGTGCAATTTTCGTTGTTTCACCATGACATCGAAGAGGTTCCTTCTAGGGTCGATCTGAAAGAGTTATGACGCCCAAAAGGCGTCATTCTTTCGATCAATTGACTCCGAATCGGCGCATCATTCCAATTTGGTTGGAAACGATGCCTTGGAGAGCAACTGCTTTGAACAGCTGGCAAAAATGACAACATTCCTTCTAGGGTTTAAAGCACTCTATTATCCCTGATGTCTACAGGTAAAAATTGACACAACTCATCCCTAATTATGTTACTAACCTGTCTTACTGCCCAGGCAATGATTGTCGATTGTCGACGACATTCCTGGATGATCCTCATCTCCAAAAACCTCAAGGTTGATGGAATGTGTCATTTTCAACGTCCTCGGTCATATGGCTCACTTCAGGAGTTGTCGTTACAAGATTTGGAGGTGTTACAGGGTTCCGGTGGTCACCACCTCCAATCTACAATGACGATTCACGTTGCTGTCCATCTCCAGGAGATGGAGAAAGGAAACCAAGCTGGGGTCTCCAGGAGGACCGAGGTATGGCACAACAATCCCAATTTTTACAATTTCAACCGATTCCTTCCACATGTACAACTTCTAGTCGAGCAGCTGGCACGGCCCTGCTCAGAACCTTCTTTCTCAACAAGAGCAAGCATCAACACGTTAACAAAAAAGTCAAATCACTATTCAATTCAAAGTATATCAACAAACCGCAGGCCATTCAAGGTCTTCCTCCATTAATAAACCCAATTGACATCAGACTCTAAGTACAACAACACACATCCAACCATCGACAGAGTTTCTGAAGGTTTTTCATCTCGGCAGCGAGCTTTTCCTTGCGATTCTCTATTCAACAAATCATCTACAAAGAACTCACAAATCCTACCTTAGGAGAGTGAGTTTGGATTCAAGGATCCCGTGTGAGGCTTGTCAAGGGACCCCAACTCAAGAAGTTGGGACTCTGGACTATATAGATAGCACGTTAAATATAGATATTGCAAATATTCAGCAAACATCATAATTTTCAGATTAGGAAATTTGCAAATTTAACCCTTTTGTAAAAACATTTGCCTCTTACCTAATCACACAGTAGCTTTAGCTGCTCAGATTCAAAATGACTCCCGCATGATTATCATTGAAAATGTAACAGAAGAATCCTTTTTCATCTTTGATTCCCAAATTCAGAGTCTTCCAGAAATGATTGGATACTACCATGAAAACAACAAACAAACGATTCAAATTTTAGTACACCTTCAGGAGTTCAAGACCATCTGAAAAGTAATCCAACAATCAATTGGCAAGTGGAATTCCATGTTGGACCCCAGCAATGTTAGAGTCTCAGGCTTCCCTAATTTAGTGCTAGTTTCAACAGATGAGTACTCCAAATCTGAAGCCAGTCAGTTCAGCGGAAGCATTGATTCCCTCCTATCTCTGGACTTAACAACGTTTACGATATTTCAAACCAAAGTTCCAGCGGAAACAACCTTTAGAGAACCGGTTTATGAAGTCACTATTGAGTCCTACAAAGCTACAATTGAGATGCAGAATGAAAAAATTGAAAAGCAAGACGCTCAAATCGAATATCTGATTAGTACCATACAACAATTGAATGCTGACATGAATAACAAGTTTGAGAGGATGCTAAACTTGATCACACACAAGTCTTCCAAAAACGTCCAAGCAGAAACTGAGACAATTCCTCTGAGTTCCAGCAATCCTATCCTATCAACAATTCTCTGACCATTAGTAAGCCCAAACAACTTCCAACAACAGTTAAAAAACAGACCGCGAAGTTGATAGGGAATTGGAGGCAACAATAATAGCTCATCCAATTCAAGCATATCCCCTGATACACCCTGAAAACACTATCAGAAGCCCCCAACAACTCATGCAATGCATATGTACAAGAAAGCGGAAGTTAAACAACATATCAGAAACAACATAACAACAACAACCATCAATCATACTTCTCAAACAGTATCGCCCACAGTCAACAATCATATTCATATCAATAAGACACAGCCTCAAGTAATACCAACCATAGACAATCAAATACTTCATAAAACAAACACATATCAAAATCAATCAGAGCAGGAATTAAAAAAGAAGACAAGATCCAATCATTCAATAACCTCATTACGTCCACAAGATCAAACTGAAGAAGCACATAAAACAAAAGAACAAATAAAACAGAAAAATATCACGGTCGTTTCCATTGCACGAACTTACCAGAATTACACAACAATCATATGCACAAATCAACTACAATGCTCAGGCATGCGTTGACAGAATCATTCCAAAGCTTGCAATACAAATCAGCAAGAAATACGGAGTATATGATAACATCCTGAAAACCTATGAGAAAACCCTGAATAATACAAGATATTACATCAAGTTGGGGGCACAGGTGTTAGATTCATATTACGGAAACACATCACAGGAAAGATTATTTGGCACAGGACAAGGAAGTGGTAACTCACAATTCATTTGGACAATGATTTCTAGCGAATTATTTAAGAGTTACTATCCACAGGCTCAATATACAATGATCCAGCAGGACAACACACTACCAAAATACATATGACAACATATGTCGACGATATAAACTCCCACCACACAATGCCACAACCAACCACCAGTGAAGACATCACTGAAACTCTCACAAAACAAGCAACAACATGAGAGAAGTTACTTTATATTTCCGGAGGCAAACTGTCCTCAACAAAAGGCACCTACTATGTCAGCCCATGGAAGTACTCAAGCACTGGCCATCCTATTTTAAATCCCAGCAACTTACCTCCACTATTACTGGGCACCAAGGAGGAGCCAATTCAAATCGAAGGTATATCAACACTGCAACATCACAAAACATTGGGATACTATCAATCAGTTGGGAATGCAGCAATACATCAAGACAAGAGTAAGGTGTCTTGATGAAGAGGCCTTCAAATGATGGATATCTACATGTATCAAGGATCAGGAAACATGATTCAAATCATCCGTGCATGTCGATCTAACATAAAATCAATCAACTATTTCACATCACTTACCGGTGGTGGAGATACAAAATTGGAACACAAGACTGTCCACTCTCAACACAAACGAAAAATGTACACCTCGAATATGCAAATTCCAAGTGGTTTAATGAGGTATACAAGTTTACCACACATTATAACATTCAAGTGCATACAAAGATAGACAGTCTACCAGCATTGAGAGAACAAGACAAGTTCATCATGGACTTGGCTCACGAGCAAGGGCTGAGCCTCAAAACATTACGATGTATCAATCAATGTCGGATGTACTTACAAGCACTCACAATTGCAGACATATCAAACAAGATTGGTATTACAATTGAGACGCAATTCTACACCTGGAAAGAAGCTTCACCAAAAAAGAGAAATATAATGTCAATATCTATCCCCAGCAAGACCAAACAAAATTATAATTTCCACCCAAGACACACTACTAACAATAGAAGGGTTAACAGCACAGAATCCCACAAAACGTTAGGGTATTTACAATCCATAGAAAAACCAGTACAACACCAGACAATACAAGTGACTCAAAAAAATTTACAATCTGTGGAAAAAATCCGAGAAGTCACATTAGAAGACATGGAAATCTCAAGATACTACACTTTTATGTTCACTCCAAAAGTAACGTACACGCTTACGCTAGCATCCCTCCCGAAACACGCAGCCAACAAAATTACAATGTTGATGACACAACAATTTCTTCAGAAGAAAGGATTTAACGGATCTACTCCAAATGGTGTAGCACTGGGAAGTAAACAATGGGGTGGTATAGGTTTAATTAACATTTACGCAGTGCAAGGAGCACATAACTTAATCAGTATGGCAAAAGCCAGTTGAGGACAATCCAACCAACAAGAATTATTCAACATTGCATATTCATGGTGGAGGTTTCATGTTGGAACAGAACATTGCCCACTAGAGCACCACCACGTAAATACATCATACTGGACTCCGTATGGTTCAACTCTATTCATAAATATGTAACGGAATACAAGATAACAGTGAAGATATCCCAAGATTGGGGGAGTACACTCCGGAAGAACACTGCTTTTATAATGGACAAAGCACAGGGAGGCCAATTTCCCGAAAAACAATTAAGACTGATCAATTATTGCAGAGTATACTTGAAGTTACTTTCTGTGTCAGATGCACAAATAGACTCCAACTGTTATAACTATAAAGATGCATCACCAATCAAAACACATTGGTACACAGAGGCAACTTTCCCAAAACCCAACAAACAAGCATGGCACTACTGGAGAACATTCATGGAAAAAATTACATTTCTAAACGTTGTCGGCTCCTTAAACCTTTAGGAAATTGGACACAACCGGTTAGTCAAATACGAAAGCATTACACTCACTACCAAGATAGAGGGACATTATACACTAGACACTCTGAAGGATTTCAATACAACAATCACCGTAATGATCAAATCAGATAAATAAGTTAGTTGAAACAGCAGTACCAGCTACTCACACGTTATTTGGGAATACAAGTGCAACACCAAAAATGTTAATTAACACACAACACAAAGAATCATTAAAACTTATAAGTTATATGCCAGAGAGTATTATTGCAGTATCAGATGCCTCCGTAAAAGAAGGTGAGGCAGCATGGGTATGGGTAATAACAGACCAGGATGGAAATATTATAAAAAAATCATCATCAAAAATAAAAGAAAGGGAAATTTCATGGTATCAAGCAGAAGCATTTGGAATATTGGCAGCAATGGAAATCATTCATTATTACAATCACTTCATCAAGGAGTGGAAACTCTACTGTGATAATCAGGTGTTGATTACTTGACTGCAAACCTTGAACATAGACAAAATGGCATCAGTTCCCTTCGAGTGGCAGGATTCTGACATATTAACTGCAATTCATAAACTACACACACACCATGGACAATTCCTACATGTCAAGGGTCATCAAACCAGTGTTTCTGAAAATTGGGGAAGAATTGAGGTCCTAATGAATATTATGGTAGATGCAATGGCAAAATGAAGCACCAGATGGAATTGAAGCAGAACAAGTGTTAGCATCTCCAATGCAAATCAAGATTGATAAGAAAAACATTTTACCCAACCGGAAATCATCAAAAACAATTCAGTTTATACCATTCAACGATATTGGAGAAAGAAGTTCGGACAAGAGAAATATAATACGACCAAATCATCATTGGTGGAGATTTCAATGAACATCAGAATAACAATAGTGTATTGGATGATTTAACACAACAATGTCATCTCCACAACATTCTGCAACAAGCAAATTTACAAGAACAACCAACGTACAAATAAAGTAATCACCTGCTGGACAAAGTATTTGTTTCACATATCATATATCAAAACACAACAATCACATGTTTAATGGGATATGATATACCTGTCAACACCAATAATATCCCCATTTACTTACAATTCAACCTTCTCAGAGACAACAATAATACTCAAGTGTCAAGAAAACTCAACTCTACCAATAAAACAGCCATCACCAAGTGCATCCAATACAAATACAGCAGAATGAAAGCCAAAAATCTGTTTAACAAAATCACTTTGTTAAATACTCACACCACAGACCAGCAAACCATAAATTACAAAAGTCACACAAATCAGCCTAGACGCGGAAAAGCAACTACCTTCATATCACAACATTGGGTGGAATACACAGATACCACACCTTAAGCAATCCATGCAACGGGTCAACCAAACACTTCAATCTGAAACGAAACAAACAAAAAAGACACAAATCGGATAAAAGCATTGCTCAGTGAGAAAAGACACCTTATAAAACTGTTTAGATTACAAACAACACAATGATGCACAATAAGACACTCTGAAATGGAACAGAGGATCACAGATCTCCAGAAAGATCCAGAAACAAATAAAGATAAGATTAATCGCATGCAAAAACTGCTCCATGTCAAGAAAACAAGTTACTCTTCAAAACAATATATTCCCAGATCTCTCAAAACACTTCAGCAAACCTGAGCCTTCAAATCCAACACCCGGATGGATCAATAGATGACATTATAATCCTACCTTAATCGGTCAATACGTGACCCAATACAATATGCAGCAATTTGCCCAAGCCCAATCCACACTGTTCACTACATACGGTGGTACAACGGACTTTGCCCGTTCTCATGGTCAACTCACAAAATGGCCAAAGAATATTAGACTTGTTTAACCAATCATTACATGAGGCACCAAAGCTGTCTTCAAACTCAAAAATCATGGAAGCAGAATGGAAACGTAAACTCACAAAATGGCAAGAAAAAGTGATGACCTCACCATCCGGTCTACATCTTGGGCACTATAAATCACAATTCAAAACACATAAATATTCATTTGACAAAGACTCCAAAAATAAGCAGAGGCTGGATACACAACAACAATCCATCACACAAGCCCAACTAGAGCTCATTAATAGCATAGTTACCAACCAACTAAGACTGGATCAGTGGCAAACTGTCCATTCCATATTACTCTTCAATGACAAAACCAACCGTTACCTTCATTGCACACAGAATATTCATATCTTTGAAGCCAACTATAACCTCCTACTCAAGTGTCACTAGGGACAAGCAATGCTTCTGGCTGAGAGAGAAAAGATCATACATGAGTCCCAATACGGATGCAGAAAACAAAAAACAGCTCAAGATCCGGTTATGATAGAAACTATGAAGCAAGAATACACAAGAATGACACAGCAAGTGTACACACAAATCAACTTTGACGCAAAAGCATGCTTTGATAGGATCATCCCACAATTAGCTATCCAAATCAGTCAGAACTATGCAATCCACAATAATATCCTTGGGACATTCTACAAGACATTGAAAAACACCAAAAATTATATTAAACTTAGCACAATGGTGTTAGACACGTATTATGGAAATTCAGAGACAACTATGCTATTTGGCACCAGACAGGGCAGCAGAAACTCACCCTTTATATGGACAATGATATCCAGCAAACTTCTCAAGATATACGAAGTAATTTCCAAAGGGTCCACATGCATCAATTTCACTGGGAAAGTATCAACCACGGTATATATGACAGCATATATGAGTGATATCAATTCTCACCACTCCTTTCCTTCCCCAAAAGACACCGTAGACATCCATACAGAACTTGAACAAGCAGCTTCAAAGTGGGAAAAACTCTTACATCTCTCAGGAGGTCAGGTTTCTCGAATCCAAATGTACATACTACATTGCAAAATGGAGTCACTCAAGCACAGGGAAACCCATATTGAACCCCAATAATCTACCGGTTCTATCAATAAGCACAAACACAGACACCATACTCATTGAAGGACTATCAGCAACAAAACAACACAAGATACTTGGGTATCTTCAATCCACACGAAACACTGAATTATATCATAAGAAACTGCTGTCAGAGAAAATAGAGGAAAACCTAAGTCAAATGAAATAAACAACACTAAATCACTTAGAATTCAGTAAATATTATCACTCAATTTCCACACCAAGAATAACATACACTACAAGCTTATCCAACATCACCAAGCCACAAGCAGACTCACTTACATTGACACTATTACAAACCACTCCTCAGAAAAACGGTTTTCATGGCAGCGTACCCAAGGGAATGTCATTAGGAAGCACTGGTTGGGGTGGCCTCCAAAAGATTGACTTGTATGCATATCAAAGATCAGGAAACTTGATGCACATCAGCAGAGCATGCAGAACAAGAGGAACAGTCAATAATATATTCAAATTAACATACTCATGGTGGAGATACAAGACAGGGACACAAGTGTGTCCTCTATTGTTAACATCACAGAATGTCAAATATGATTATGCCAATTCCAAGTGGTTCAACAAAGTATACAAGTTCTTACAAACATACAATATCCAAGTATACGTCAAGATTGACCCTTTCCCGCTTTTATGAAAGAACAATTGCACACAAACAAGGTTTTAGTAAAAAAATACTTTGGTGCATCAACCAATGTCGGATGTTCTTACAAGTTCTCACATTAGCCGAAATAACAAATGAAATCGGCACCATGATCAAAGTACAATTTTACACTTGGAAGGATGCCGCCCCATGACCCAAGCAAACATCAACAACATTGTTCACAAAGCCAAACAAATCAACCTGGTCATATTGGGCTCAACTTCTCAACTAATACCCCCTACCAAAATCCTGTTGACTGGCATCTAGGCTGGGAGATTGGGAAGTACCTGTAAACCAACTCTGACAACTCCACAAATATTATTATCACAATGGAGTCATGTATCACCAACAAGAAACAACCTTTCATCAAGTGCATACACATGTTACAGCGAAAACAGTCCTCACAACCATTCCAGACCCATCAGTACCAGCTATACATACTCTCAAAAAGCAAACCCTTTTCTCCACAAGACACACATTGATTACTTCTGAGAGCACAAAATACACAATAGAACAAACTTGGAGATCAGGCAAACACAAGACATTTAATGGCCAACTGACACCAGCAGTAATAGTTGCCACAGATGTGTCGGTGCACTGCCATGGACAAGGGAAAGATAATAGTCAGTCATTTGGCACAAATCCAAGAGGAAAACATTTCTTTGTACCAAGGCAATGCGTACGGCATCTGAAATGTTGTCCAAATGTTTTAACATCATGCATTAGAGGTCTAACAATGGGTATTGCACTGCGATAATCAAGCCCTGATTGAACGTCTACAAAACACAAAGGACGACAGGGAAACTGGTCAGACTCAGATATGATCAACTCCATTCTCCAAATTCTTATACCAAACAGTGAACTTAAACATGTCAAAGGCCACCAAATGCAACAAGATCCAACTACTGTCAAGGTACATATAAACATTCGGGTCAACGCAATGGCAAATAAAGCCATACATTCCAGTGTCACAGTCAAGAATCCAGACCAGCAAGCCCAAATCTCTCTCTCAAATTAAAAAAAAAAACAGAAGACAACTCCCAAATGGAATCGGTGATAATTATCAAGATCTTTGAAGTACATCCCCTGATACAGTCTTAAAACAATATCAGATGCTCCCAAGCAAATATATGTTATTATATATCCCCTGGTATGCCAGATGATGACACTACACATGTGCAGGCATGGTATGACATACGACATAACAAGATAAGTGTTCTGATTGCTGATCCAAAGATAAACAAGAAAAAATTGCACATTTGAAACACTTACTTCACTTGGAGAAAATTATAACTCTATAAGCTAAGATTAAATCCTAAATTACAAACAGAAGGAATGATCACATAAATCTACAAATACAAAATCAAGACAGTAGTTGACAAGATCAAAGACCCTGAAGAAATAGCAAAACTAGTCAGAGAATTCAACCTAAAGCATTTTTCTCAAGCAAGGGAGAGCACAGCAGGTGCAACATACAATATCTGAAGCTGAATGGAAAAAGTGGTTAATTAAATGGTCAGAGAAAGTGACAACCCTTCCTTCAGGTACACATTTAGGACATTACTAGTCCCAATACAAACCACACCAGTATTCCCTTGATGAAGAATCCAAAGAGAAAGGGAAAATTGAAAAGGAACAACAAGTTATTGCAACTGCTCAATTTTTTCTCACCACTGTTTTTGTTCTATTGGCAAAATTTTCATTCCATTTGTTTGTTTAAAGACAAGCATAATGGATACCTTCACCGAACCAGAAACATACACATATTTGAAGCTGATTACAACTTAATTTTGAAAGGAGCATGGGGACAGGCAATGGAGCAATCTGGAAAGGTGAAATTGATTCATGAAGCATACTTTAGATGTTGGAAACAGAAAACAGCACAAGATCCAGCTATGATTGAAACCTTGTTACATGGACTTAGCAGAATTATACCAAAAATTACTTTACAAATTAGCAGAAAATATGAAGAACACAATATCATTCTAAAGGCATATGAAACAACCCTTAAAAAATATTACATTAAACTGAGTTTGCAAGTGATAGACTTACATATAAATTGGTGGATATATAACCTTTGTCTTGTACATGTGAACTTCTTTTGAATGCCGGATGTTCCTGTAAATTGGCTTGATTCAACAAGTTTCTGAGATGACATTTTTGTGCTAAATCTTCCAATATATACTTATTATCATGATGTTAATGCCAAAGAGGAAACCAATTATAATATAGATACAGCCAATGTAAATATTCACAAAAATAAAATGAGAAGTTGAAAATACAATTCAGAATGGTCCAAACAAAGGAGGCATAAGGATATAGTACAGTGAAACGCATGTTACACAAAAGATGTGCAACCAAGAAACCATTCCAAATTCAGAAAACAGACAGAATAGGCTTATACAACTAAAGACATGAAACCATACAAAGGAAGTTAAAACAGATTTATCTCAGGAAGATCCTATTAACAAAACTAAAGATTCAATATCTTAAAGTATGAGTTATACACAGTAAAATAAACAAAAATATCGAAAATAGATCACAGAACCCTAAAAATTTTAAACCGCTACAAATCAAGGAAAAATTTGCAAGTCACATGGCAGTAAATGGTAAATAACCTTTTGAATTTTGGGAGGCTGGTATGGGATTTGTATGACATCACTCACCACCGTGAAGAACAGCAACAGCAACAATAACAACAACAGCAACAGCAACAACCACAATCCAACGTCCAACGTCCAACGTCCAACAACAACAAAAATGTCGTTTCGTATCCTTGCATTGTATAAATTTGTATCACCCAAGTATGATCGTGCATCATTACCTCTACGACGAGATGAATTGGAACGTTTTTGTATTTCACAGAATGTTCGTGGGACATTAATTTTATCCACGGAGGGGATTAATGGTACAATATCCTATCCATATTCATTCAGCGATGAGGAACGGAGGAAGGAAACACCATCCATTCACAAATCCACAAAAACAACAATGACAACCAAAACCACTTTAGAGGCAGCAAATTGTACGACTCGAAATCTTACTTCCACCACCACCAGTATAAAAGATCCTGTCTATGAATACTTTACAACAGAATATCCTAATTTGACCATGCGTATATCTCATGATGAGAAACCAGCATTCCCCCGATTATCAATAAAGATTAAATCTCAAATTGTCACCATGAGTAAGGATACTACTACAAACGACGTTGTTATTGACCCAACGATATCTGTGGGTGATTATGTAAATCCAGGACAGGATTGGGATCAATTATTAGAGGATCCGACATGTTTGGTAATTGATACACGTAATGATTATGAAATTCAATTGGGTACCTTTCTAGGTGCCATCAATCCGGGGACGACACAATTTACAGAATTTCCAAATTGGTTGCAAACCCAAATCAAACCTAACCTTGTCACATTGGAGGAAACGAACCCTCCAAACCCAATCCATAAGATTGCCATGTTTTGTACTGGAGGTATCCGTTGTGAAAAGGCGACATCGTTAGCAAAGCAGATACTTCCCAATACCAAAATTTATCATTTGAAGGGTGGTATTCTATCCTACCTAGAAACAGTCCCTCCGGATCAATCTAAATTTCAGGGTGAATGTTATGTCTTTGATCAACGTGTGGCTGTCACACATGGTCTACAGCCCACAAAGCAATATGTGTCCTGCTTTGCCTGTCGTCATCCACTATCCCTAGAAGATAGACGTCATGAATCCTATGTGGAGGGTATTTCTTGTCCGTATTGTATTGACTCCAGTACCGAAAAACAAAAACAACGATATCTAGATCGATCCAAACAAATAGAACTTGCCGAACAAAAAGGAATATTACATGTTTACGATCCTAAATTCTCCAATATTCGTAAACAATCATCCAATACAAAACGATCCTATGAGGATACTTCAACCCATCAACGAAATGGATTCAACGCTGAAAAGTCGGGTAATTGATTCAACAAACGATCTTGGAGTCGTCCCGGTGGGAATGCTGAAAATCGTTTGCCTGAGGATTGGAAGGATCGTCCAGCCTTGTCTGTTCCAGTCCAAACCACATACAATGTGACATCGCAATCCGTGCCTCCCTCGGCAACAATTTTATTGCATTCCTCCTCTGTAAAGAAACATCCCTTACTAGGAGAACGAATGCCTGATGCTGCGTTTGCCACTTGTCCATCAAAGTTGTACATATTTTCCAAACAACGATTCTTATTGCAAAAGACACATGCATTATCCCAAACAATGCCCTGTACGATACCCTTCTTGACATCAATGACAGCTGTTAGGAATGGAAAGATTCGAAATTGGGATTGATCGTAGTAGACACGTAAAAAGGATAATTTGCTTTGTGCCGCTGTGTGAATTGTAATATTTCCAATTAGGAGAGGATCACCACTGGTTTGACTTCGAACTAGTTGTAAATATGCTAGACATTTTCAATGAATATGGGTGAGTTTCGTAATTTTTCATCATGCTAGAAGACTTGAGTCCTGACTCTGTAGATTCTACGTACAATCAGGTATGTGGAACCTCGAATATTGATCGGCAACCGGACGCCATGTATATCGTCCATACGTAACACCTGCCGCCCAATTTCCTCCCTGTCCCAGAGTTAGACATATCGTATGTGGTTTACCAATTTGAATGACTTCGGGTGTATTGGGTTCATTGGGATTTACACAACCACTCCAAGATCCAGTTGTTGTTGATGTTGTTGTTGATGATGTTGTCGTTGTTGTTGGAGCAGTCGTTGTAGATTGAGATTCTACCACTCGTATCCAAGAGCAACAGCTGTAAAAGAAGGCAACGACAACAAGAAAGCGAACGGAGGACATGGGAATACCAAAGGAAATATATGGAAATTAATGAAAAGGATGGAGCGTGAGAAATCCTATGACTTACTGGGTTCATAGACACTTTCTTCTAACTAGTACGATACAACCGTTTGTCGAAATACTACAGTAGACCCCATACGATTGGATTGAGTTCATCATTCACAACATCAACAATGTATACTTACATTGTAAATAATAATCATATTTAGTCATCATGGATAATTCCCAGTTTATTACTGTGCTTACTTTGGATTTAGCAAAACAGAAAGTCAATCCATCCAAATAAAGCAAAAATCCTACCAAAAATGACATATTTTGCTGTAACTAACATTTGGCGCAACAAAGACATCCTTTGAAAAACATTATTCTCAAACCTTGGATTTGTCAATATGATCTTTCTGTCCATGGATCCAAGTTGTCAATCGCATCCTATCTTGTTTTCACGATAATGTTGCATGTCTTTTAATATTTTTTGATTTGTTAAGACCTAAAATGTGTCAACGATTATAATAGAATGGGAGGTCTTGTGTAAAAAGAAAACCCTACAAATGACATGCCACTTTCTCAAGCTGTATTTTTTTCAATCAGAGCACCGCCATAAATTGCAGCAAATACAGTTCGATATGGAACTTCCAATTTCCGTTCATCATCATTATGGCACTTTTATTCTAATCCTCTCTGCATCCCTCTCTCCTCCTCCCTATTGAGCATACCACTTCCCCACTCTCCTAAACTATGAATATTGGCACGGCAATAGTTTTACAGCGGTGACACAATATTGCATTTAACGCAATTGGAGAGGTTCAATAGCTAGATGTCCAAATATAGTTTTGTTGGATAAATAATTTGCATGTACCTATGTTTCAACTTAAACAAAGGATTTTTAAGAATCAGGCTTCTACAAGTTGATTGAATATGAAAATTATTATTTGGATATTCACCTTTGTTTTGTTTTCTTATTGTAGAGGGGAATCAGATTACGGATACAATTCCAGCAATATACAATTAGCAATTACAGCAATAAAAACCTCAATAACACTAGAATATTTAGAGGAGACATCAACCTCCCAACGAAGAATTTTACCCAAACAACACAACACATGCAATGCCGAGGAGCAATGGACTAGTGCTTATTCCAACATTAATGCATAATTGCTTTTCAAAATTGGATAGTAGTTCGTTTCACTGGCAGTTTTTGCGAATAATTTTTGGACCAAAATTCAAATCCAATTTTCCCACTTCCTTATTCAGATGAGCTTTTCGATACCCCAACTCTCACTTCTCTCATTCCTATAAAAGTCAATACGAACATGATACCTGCTAGGCATCCAAAGCAACAACGGCAAAAATCAAAGCAGCAACAACAACAGCAGCAACAACAACAAGTACATCATCCTCAAGATGCAAATGTATCAAGAAAGCAGAAGAATCGTCGTTCATCAACACCATCACGAAGGAGACGACAAGATACTGCACCTATTCAAATGATATCCTTTGTTCCAATATTGGATTCAACCTCCAAAAATG
>CAAAJI010000679.1:0-10258 GCA_900642245.1 Fragilaria radians | reverse complement strand
AATCCCATTGTGGATAGTATCAGGATTCAAATGGATCCAATCTCAAAAGCAGCTGACCAAGATGTCCAAGCTCAGAGATCTGTGGCAAGCCACGCAATGCATTACTGTAAATCAGCAAAAGAAGTCATAGGGTATCTGGCGTTTCCAGTAATAGTGGCCCTGAAAGCCAATAAGAGAGATAAAAATATATGTAACAAGGTACAATTTGACTCAGATTCCAAGAGGATATTTTTAGATAACTGTGTATCATATTCCATATCATATGATAAGGAAGACTTTGTGGGAGAACTTAAACCAGTTAAAAGGCAAATTAAAGGAATTTGTGGTACTTTAGGAGACGTCCAAAAGGGAACCATCATATGGTGGATTGAGGATGATTATGGTTGTCCACATAAAATCATTCTACCAGGAAGCCTTTATATACCCACTTCGCCATCAAGGCTGTTATCTCCACAGCATTGGGCTCAAGTACCTCAAGATGAATACCCATACAAAATGGTACACACTGTACCACGTATGCAGACAGAATTGTCCTAAAATGGAACCAACTATACTATCAAAGGACGGTGCAGTCAAGCAAAGAAATGGAAAATGTGGGGAAAATATATTCATCCCCTGGATACACAGACATCACTCCTTTACTCAAGCCTTTCTCAAGAGGAATCTAACCGTAAATGTACTGAGGAGCAGAGTATGTCCGCATCAATTGATGTTTGGATCAATTCCTAAGTTACCTGAAAGCCTAAGATTGTTTGGAGAAATTGGTGTGGTGACTACAAAGAATGACATCCAGGGAAAGTTGCAGAATTGTGGAACATTTTGCTTTTTTGTTGGATACTCAATTGAGCATGCCTATGATTTGTATCGAATGTTAAACTTAGAGACCAATTATATCATTAATTCGAGAGATATTGAGTGGATAAAGATATATCATAAAAATTGGATAAAGCAGAAAGATCCAATTCCCAATTATTTGAGTGATGATGAAGATGGATCGATGATTTTTCATAAAGCAACAGCAATGAATGTTCCAGATTCTGAAGTAAGTTCAACACCACAAAATGTCAAAGATACTACTACTGTACAACTTTATCTTCAAATGAAGCGACTGGAGATTAGCTCCAACCCTGAGGCTTCAAAGATTATTGATGATTTAGAGCAAGGAAGGAAATTTCTTCTTGATCAAGTTAACCTTGCGCTGTTTGGCATGAATATTGAGGGAGAACCTAGAACCTTTGATGAAGCTTAGAATTGTAAAGATCCTATAAATTGTGAGAAGTGGAAAATGGCAATTAAAAAGGAGTTTACTGATATGGAAAGTAGAGACGTATGGGATGCTATCCGTAAAGAAGATGTACCAAGTGACAGGAGATGCATCAAATGCAAATGGATTTTTAAAATCAAGCAAAATGGAATCTTTAGAGCTAGGTTAGTAGCTTGTGGATACAGTCAAGTCCCTGGTGTAGACTTTAATGAAAGTTATGCTCCCGTAATCAACAATGTTAGCTTTCGAGTCATGCTGATTGTCAAGTTAATCTAGGACTTACAAGCAACAATTATTCATGTTGAAACAGCCTTTTTACATGGAAATCTACAGAAAGAAATTTATATGAATATTCCAGAAGGCATGAAGAATAAGGAAACCGATTGTTTAAGGTTAGAAAGAACTATTTATGGATTGGTTCAAAGCGCATGGGAGTTTTATAAAAGGTTAGTTGAAGTGCTAAAGAATGTTGGATTCACTGAAAACAAATCCGATCAATGTTTATTGTCCAAATGGGATGAAGATGGTATTATTCTTATTGGAGTCTATGTTGATGATTGCCTTGTTACTGGGAAAGAGGATCAGATTTCAAAATTGATTACCAATTTGAAAACTGGTGGATTCAGCCTCAAGGTTACAAAGCAATTAACGGACTATTTGAGTTGTTGTATTTTGGAAAATGAATCAAGAAACAGGATTTTAATCCTTCAATCACATTTGATCAACAATCTGAAAGATAAGTTTGAAGAAGAAGTAGCCCAGAAAAGAAACTATTAATCCCCTGGAACACCGAGATTTAGAATTGTTTGACCAGATGATAATTCGGAGTTGATAGACAATGAAATGCAGAAAAGATATCGCTCTGGTGTTGGTATGCTCCTTTATTTGACAAAATATTTGCAACCAGACCTTTGCAATGTTGTCAGAGAGCTATCCAAATGCATGGATGGAGCAACTATGGGCACTTACCTTGAAATGTTAAGGTTGTAAAGTTTGTGCTTGATCCGAAATTTTTTTGACTAAAACTCTGCCCAAAATTTAACCAAACGGACTGGAATCTCAAGGTCTTTTGTGACAGTGACTGGGCTGGAGATCCAGAGACTCGGATTAGCGTTACTGGGTTCATTGTTTATCGTCAAATGCACAAGTTTGCTGGTGCTCTAAGGCGCAAAAAGGAGTTACTCTCTCAAGCAGTGAGGCAGAGTATGTTGCAATCTTTGTGGCTGTAGAGGAGATCAAATTTTTGTATTTTCTTCTCAGAGATATTGGGATTGAAATGACTTTGCTGATTGTGGTGAAAACAGACAATATGGTGTGCTATTTATGTTGCAAAATTCTTCGACTGGCCTAAGAAGTCGGCACGTTGACACTCGTTATCATTTCATCCGTGAAAATGTTGACAATGGAATCATAAAGGTAGAATTTGTCAAATCAAGTGAAAACAATTCCGATATTTTTACAAAAAATGTCACCCACGAAATTTACGAGAAATATGCAAAGAAATTTTTAGGAAAAACGGAATGAACGTTACATGATAGGAAGGGTATTGGAATTATCCCTTACGTTCATTCAAGACTTAGTTTATTTGTTTAGGGTTTATCCATCAGGGATATTAAGAATTCGAGAATGTGTGTGTCATCAACTAATGAGTCAGCAATAGGTTAGTCTCTTTATTAGTCACAACTTTTTTTTGAAATTGTTTGTTCAAATATACACTTTCTTACCTTCATCTTTGTCACCTGAAGAGACTACTTCTCAACATTTCTTGCCATAGCTGGCTGAACTTTTCACCTCGTAAATCTCTCCTTTTGTGTTAAAACAACTCTTCACACTTAAATTGTAATCACTAAAATAGATTAGGTGAACTATTGCTAAAACATAAAAGTTGTCATCACTGTTCTCACACGCAAGATTGCCAATCACTTTACTTAAACTAAACTAAAAACCTAATCCTCATTTGGACTAAGAGTATTGGAGATATACTCCAATACTTTTCAAGTAATCGATTTTGGTTGCAGTTGCTACGGTGCTTCAGGCTGCAACATTCCTGCCCTAATTTTGCATGTAGACAAATGATCTAGCTACTATGGACATGAGTTTAGCTCTTAAAAGATCCATAAGCTAATTTCCCAATTTTCCTTGAATTGCAGATTGGCTGCCCGGGTGCCTGAACAGTGTCCAATAAGGAACAACATTTTGCTGCCTCTTAGAATTCTTAAATCTCTTGCTTGTGGGACCTAGTTTGCCTGGACATACCGCCTTGCTTGATGTCTCCATATTGTGAAACAAATCCTTGCAGAAATCAGCGTTATCACTTGCAAGCTGAGTATCTGCTGAGGTAAGATCAAGAACTGAAGGGACACTTACACATCCCGCACCCAATACAATAGCCCTTCATGTTCATTGGTGCGGTAAAATCCAAAGATAACAGGGCGCGGTGCGCTGGTATCCTTGCGTAGTCCTCTGCTATGTTTGAGATCACCTTTATTTTCATTTGCAGATAGACATCAGAGTTGGGAAAGCAATTCTCAACTAATACTGTGTTATTTGTAGAACGTAATTTTCCCTGATTCAGTGCCCTCAAAGTTGTCAACACCAGAGGTGCGCAACCTGTTTATGTCGTAAGTACCATAACTCAAGATGAGTTGATGGTGAAAAAGTAAAATAAGAGAAATTTCTAGTCATAGATTACCCAGACAATATTAATCTGCTCAATGGACAAGATGCAAAACATTTGATTGATGGCATTACTACTAACAGGCATGGACGCAAAATACCTGCCTGCTGACAACCACATGTTGACAAAAGGGAGATCATGTTCTTTTCCCTCCACCTTTAGGTCATCCTTCAGAGCTGTGGATCTGTACAGAACTACCAATTGTTTTCGGACCAGGCCAATGTTGGGTGTAACCGGTTATGAGAGTATAATCAGGCACTACCAAACGTTTATCCTCTTAACAAAGCACTCCGGTACCAAGAGGGTATTTTAGCATGGTGTAACCTGCAGATCCAGCTAACACTGTCCGATCCACTTGTATTACTAGTATCAGTAAAAGTTGCCAAGTAAGTCTGGAATACAGTACTATAACAATTGTCAGTACCTATTACATGACTCAAATTTATTGATCATAGCCTCTCGGTGGAGATGACATGTCTCTCCAATTAGGCAACATGTCGATCTCCACTTTTACTGCCGAACATTTTAATAAAAGAGAGGGCCATTTACCCACAGCACTTAATCTTGGAAACGTCGAGGTCGATGAAGCAGATGATCTTGGAAATGTCAAGGTCCATGAAGTTAGAGCATTGTCAAACGATAGCAAGATGAGCGATATCACTTTTCCAGACTTATTTTCCTCTGCTTCTGACTTTCATGGCAGAATACTTTCTAGCGAAAGCAAATCTTCTGCCGATGCTTTCTTGCAGGTAATACGTGAACCTATGGACGAGGAAAAAGAGAAAACTAGTTCTGAAGATCTTGAGGAAAGTAATGTGATTTCAGGTGATATTGTGCAAAATGATGTGATTTCAGGTGATATTGGACAAAATGATTTGATTTCAGGTGCTATTGGGCAAAATAATGTGATTTCAGATGCTATTGGACAAAATAATGTAATTTCAGGTGTTATTGGGGACTATGATGTGATTTCTGGTAGAGGAGATCGATCAAATAGCAATCCTGGAAACAGATTTTTTCGAGAAGAAGTTAAAAAACGGAGTCATAGTTATGAAATTGCTGCGAAAAATAAAGAAAAAGATGACATTGCCAAATCGGTTTTGGTTAAAATTCAAGACATGGGTGGCAGATTTTTGAAATCTGAGGCGCAGAATACATGGATCAAGATGGAAGATGAAAAAGCTCTCACAAAGATTAAGCAAGCATTATGCGATGCCAAAAGATCAAGTTCCAGCAATCCTTAGAAAAAATAAGATCAAATCATTTTCTTGGTACTCTTACTTGAGATCCTTGGAATGAATTTCTGCTCTCTACTAATGACACACACTAAAATCTACGTTCTTCCCTTGAAAGAAAAGCAATTTCATCTGATTTAGTTCCTTAAAGATAACTTGGATAAGGTTTCATTGCATCATATCTTCTTAGCTGTTCCTGTGCATTCCTTCACGGGAACAAGGGCAAACAGTACACATTAATCAAATAGACAAAAATAAGTAACCAGTGCAGGTTACTCGTTCAGATAGCATATTGACTTACATTTAGAGAATGAATTTGCTTGATCATCTCTCTATTGACCAGTCTTACCCACAAAATAGCTTCAACAGGGTAATTAATTTACCTTTTCTAGGTAGATTGCCATATTTCAAGCATCAACGTGCTACGAGATTGTCGATAGCTCTGCATCGTTGGATGCATACCCTTATTTTAGATTGAAACACTTCCATTGATTCTACCCAACCAAGATTTCCTTTTGTTACCCCATCATCATCTAACATAACAATTCACAACACATCATTTTCATCTTGGCTTTATAATTGCCAATACGTAACTCTTTATTCCATACTTTCCTGACAGATTTTTGATATTCATTGCCCGGATAATACTCTACCATCACTTCTTTCTTTCTTCCTTTCTTTCTTTCAACGTAATTATAATTATTTAAATATAGGATTCCAAGGTTTTATGTGCTGCTTACCAGAACCTGCATTTTCATTGCTTCTAATTTCATTGAATTTTTAGTATCATGGAAAAAATTGTTATGCTCAAATTAATTACCCTGAGACTAAATGAAACGTTGTCCCACAACAATTAGGATAATTATTAATAGTCACAGCATCAGATACCAATAAATTACTAGCATTCACCTTTGGTTTTGCAGAAATGTTTTTGGAAGTGATGAATCACTACGCAAGGGAATATTCAAAGCATAAAAGGTTGAAGTCTTGACTGACTAATGCTTCATTTTGGTGTATTTTATGTAGATCTGTCAGTTATTTACTATCTCTAGCGTGCCAAATAGTACCGGCATGTCAAATATCTTTTATCTGCTCTCTTTATTTTAAGTCAAACCGTTTGACTGTATATATACGTTTGTGACATGTCATGGATAATCACCTAACTTTAGAGAACTATGATTAGTATAGAGTTTCCAGCAACAAAGAGCAACAGTCAGTATTACATTTGTTTTTTGAAGTTATTACTTTGGTCATTAGAATGTATCTGATATATTTCATTTTTAAATTTCCATTTACTAGCAGCAATGAATGTCTCCAATATTAGTGCAAAGAAGCATCTCTTGATATCATTTTGCTTGTGTACTTATCCATATTGTCTGAAAGCCATAATCATGTTAATATGTATAAAATAAATTTTTATCTCGTGATTGTACTTCTATTTGTGTAAGGGCACATATGATTTTTTCGTCTTCTACTATAGTTTTTGTTTGAAAGGCTCATGAAAGTTAATTGATATCGTTTTCTACGTCATAGGGCGATGAACAACAGTGTGATTGACTTTCTAATCCATGCATAAATACATTTTTGGTCTCAATACAGATCATTGTTAGTCCTTTGACATTTCTCTGTTGTTTCCTTGAAAAGTATTCCTTACCATTAGTTGCAAGTTCTAGTAGCACCTAATTTGAAGGCCAAAGAAATAACCTTGTTTTTCATTTTTCTGGGTGAAGTATTATTATTATCACTTTTGTTTTTTACTATAAGCTTTTTAAAATCTTTTGACATAGCTGTCCTGATTTGTGAAAAAGAATTCCTTATTATTAGCTGCAAATTCTAAAAGCGCCTAATTTAGAGGCCAAAGGAATATACTCTTGTTTCTTTTCTTATAAAGAGTTCTCATTCTTTACAATTTCCTTTTCTTTTCTTAATCTATACCAGCTTTGTTGTGAAAATGTTATTGACTCTATGGATTATGGCAAGTTGCTTAAAGCCATAGACTGTTGATGGTACTATGGGTCAGAACAATCCAGGAATGAAGCAGACATGGACCAAGACCATCGGTTTGTTTGGTGAAATGAAGTTAATTGACCTTAACCTCTTATATACCAATAAGGAATGGAAGTTTTTGTAATTGTGTCATCATTGCGGCGGAGGCTTCAAAGAATCATTGCAAATCTGGAAAATGCATGAATGACTGTAAATCTGCTCTCTCATTACCTCTACTGATCCTAACTCAAGCATCACCTCAATGGTCAATGGGTGTCATACCCAAATGTCTGCCTTTTTAATGACTTACCTCCATGACTTATCATGATTTGTCATTGTGGTAATGAGTACATATTTTGACTTCTGTGATGTGGGAAGACAGCCGGTATAGTGCTAATTTGCTTAGATTGATAAATGCATCTTATACTTTCCTAATTTGCTGGTCTTGTATCATAAGGTTATGCCCTTTTGCGATAATTTTGAAATATCCCAGATGCCCATAGGTTTCGAAATATCCCGCGTATGATTCTCCTGCTACATTAGATGCCCGATAGGAATTGAATTTTTTGTTTCAATTTATTTCATTGGATTTATATATAATCCATAGATTGAATTCTAGTCAATGCCTTTGAAGAGAAAACTAGACATAACATTAATTCAATTTATGATGATAGATATGTTCATAGGTTTATTATGTTCTGATGATAGACTATCAATTGGGTTATGAGATGTTACGAAAGGAATTTTTGACGTCGACAAACAAACACATTTTGTTAGCCATCCTTCCTTGTGAAGGTGTGTAACCGCGGAGGTGAAGATGCTTTTTCCATGGTGAAATGCGTTCCATTGGTAACGAATGAAACCAATGAGAGAGAGGAGCATCAGAAAATATATACAATTTGCCGTAACATTCATGTTGCTTCAATTTTCTTGGTGCAACAAACTAGTTGTTCACGAATCCTTCAATTGCCAAATCAAAGTTAATTAATTCCAATTTCGTTCCTTTTGAAGTTGATCCAGAATTGGTATAGCTCGTCGATGACTCATATACGCATTTTTCTGTTGACAAAGAAGAATAACATGATGACATAGGTCGATTCCCATCTCAATCAACTTTTTCTTGATGATACTTGGTGACGATTCATCACATTTCCTAGAAAGCAAAAGACAAATTTCAGCATTGATCAAGTCAATTGGGTTACCCAACAATAATGAACTATTGTTCATGGCATCACCAAAGTATAGATCAGTCGTTAATGCCCAATCAAGATATCGATTTAAAGTCTCTTCTTCTATATCCTCATGTGTCGTGTCAAGATCTAAAAGAATTGCAATTGGGTCAAACAGTTTCTGAGACGGACTTGTGGCTCCCTCTTGACAATATTTCTGAAATGCCTCAATGACGTATTTTGAAAAAATATGTTGAGCCTTCCTTGTCATCCCCTTATCTCTTAGTATCCAGATGACAGGAAGTACAATAACAAAGGAGTTGTGAACACTGGATGGTTCCATAATTGGCATCAGGGTTGTTAACACGTAATGACATGTCGAAAGTGCATCTTGACAATATCCCAATTCATTTTGCCAAATGGAGCTCAGACTAATACATTGTGCCACACGATCACTCCCATAGGCATTACATACTTGACTGGAATGTCTTTCGGGTTGATAGATCCTTCGAAGTCTATCCACACTTGTCAGTGCAAGTTCAAAGTTGTTGAGTTTGGCATGTGCATCTGCCTCCATGGCCAATGCACGAGATAAGTGAATAGGATCACCGTGACGCACTGTCTCAGTCACAAATCGCTTTACCAAGTTTATCTCATAGGATGAATCCTGACTTTGTTGTTGTTCCATTGCTCCCATTTTGATCATTAAGAACAAACCACTAAATATCGGGAACAGTATTGTACGATCTGAGATTTCTGGACTGTTCTTCAATTCTTCTACGGCCTTAAAGTCAAGGGGAAAATGTCAGCAAGGGAAGACTCAAAATTATAAAAAGTGCACAAATGACAAACTTACCCTTAGAGCACTTTGAAAAACGCTTGTCGCTTCCATGAATCGATGCAAATTTGTCAATGCTTGCCCCAACGAAACACTGACATGAATATAGATTTTAAATTCCTCACTAGTTGCGTCTTGTATCAACGTTGGAGAAACAACATGACAATCTTTCAAACAATATTGAGGAACTGTCCACATATTGAGAGCTGTTTCATACAAATGAATGTTTTGACTATGCAAGTTCAAACTTCCAAATATCCTTCCAGCCTTGAGAGCTGCAGTTGCTGCTTTGACAAAGTCCCCCCCAGACTTCCAATGGTGAAAAAGCTTTAATTGAGCCCTATAGTCATCATTGATCTCAGTTCTCCAGGTGCTTTCCAGTGTCTGGGCAATCGCTCGATGAATCTTTTTCTTTTGTTGGTCAAGCATCAATTCGAGAATACTTTCCCGCCAAATATCATGAGAAAAGAAGATTGTGGACCCTTCCAAGTCATGGAAATGGTTACTGGATTCTTCTGGACTTTGTAGATGTAGGACCCATTCTGTCATGGTTTTCTGCTCTCCATTTTCCTGATGATTGAATTCAATGTAGATGACACCTGCTTGTACCATTGATGCAATTGCCCGTACCAATAAAGGGGTGATGGTAGATGGACCCATGACACTGTCATCAACGTTAAGCGTTTTGATAACTCCCACAATTATGTCAAAGTTAAATGATGAACCAATTGTGGCAGCAATAGTTAAAACTTTTCTAGTTGAGTTATCAAACTCATCAATTCGCCACAAAATAATTTGAGAAATAGGAGCACCAGCGCAACCCTTTATGAAGGTACTTTGTGAGATCAACATGGAACGATTGATACAGTCGGCACAAGACAATACTCACCTCAGCAAGATGGCCTAACTTTTCTAGATCGTAGACGGGATCCTGTTGACAGGGTAACATTTCTGACTTTGTAATATGTTCCAGCAATATATGGGCAAATTGAGGTATGCCTTTTGATTGAGCAGATATAGTTTGATAAATCCTGTCATTAACGTTTTCGACACTAATGTCCAGCACCTGTGCAATCAATAATTTCATCT
>CAAAJI010000678.1:15626-27573 GCA_900642245.1 Fragilaria radians | reverse complement strand
TATAGTAAGGGTATTGTCAGCGAGTGTCTCAGATAAGTATGGTATCCTCTCTCGTAGAGTTTTTGTTCGCCATGTGGAAACAAACCAATCTGGCCAAGAAGTCATAACCGAAGGATGGGCAAGTGTGCAGTCTTCTGAGGGATATGTCATTTTAAGTCCTTTGTCTAGCATGTGTTTCTCTAATACACGATGGGGCAGCACTCGCCCGATAATAAGACAATGTGGCCATGCAGCGCATCTTGAGTGTGTAGAAACCCATACGCTTTCTCTCCATCAGCGAGCTGCAGGAGAGCAGCCTTATGACGGGAGATTTGCCGCAAATATTGACGATGGAGAGTTCCTTTGTCCTCTCTGCAAACAGTTATCAAACATCTTGATTCCACGGGATGGATGTGAGAGAGATATGGAATTAGGCAATGAACTCGATATTGAAAGAAAATGCAGCCCTAAATCAACAACCAAAAGTGATGTTGAATCATTGAAGGAGATACTTGTGAAGCGGAGACCTTCAAGTTCTAATACTTATGGTTTAATTGGGAAGAAAGCACTCAAACAATTCGGGTCAAAGCTTCTTCAAGGGATGACTGTTCCATGGGAGCGAGCCTCTCCTGCCAAAAAAAGAAAACAACTGCGTTGGCACAGAGCGATTCCTAGGTGGGATTATGATGATTCCGATCAGATAGTTGACGATGGCTCGAGTATAAACGATCTTATGAGTCTTCTTCGTCAACAGCATATCGCATGGGCGGCACTTGGACATGCAGCCGCTGTCGCTGAGGCCTCTTGTCGAAGTTTAGCTGAGGTGACGGCATTTGGGACAATTTCGCAAACGACTGATCCATGGGCAAACTACAGCCAGGAGTCGAAGGATTCTCATCCGATGGTTATGGAGATTAGGAGAACATTGACAGCTGCTTCGGGTCTTTTTGAGGTGTTGGTCAGTGAGATGGAAGGTATCCTTCAAGCGCATTCTTCATCTGGAGAGCGATCGATTATTGGATCATGTTTGAGTGATGTTCTCTTTGGAGAATCATGGTATCTGAAAATAGACCATGCCGACAGAAAGGAAGGGGACAGAGAACGACTCATTCAATGGAGTCAACTGATGGCGTTAATCTCGGCTACTCCATGCCATGTAGCAAGAGACGGAATGTTGTCACAGCGTCACGAAGCAAGAGCCTGCGCGTCCTCGATGTGGACAGTAAAAGGAATTGGGACGGAAAATTCACACGACATCTCTGGACCTCTTAAAAGCGATTTAATTGCCATCGAACCTCCAACTCCTCTTGCAATTCGGCAAATAATCGCAAGGGCAGAGCAACCCCTGTATAGATTGAAGAGGGGATGGGGGACTATGGATCCAGGGGTTCAATCCGAGACAGGAGAAATTCCACTTCCGTTTCGTCCAGGAGTGGCAGCGTCATATCTGTACATTCCTCTTCTGGCATGGGATCTTAATACATTGGCAGGAGCCTTATTCTCCACATCACTAAGTCATCACGTGAATACGTGGCCATCAAGGTCAGATTTGTTGTCATTTTCGAGAATATTGTTAGTTGGGCGACTGATTCAAGTATTGATTACACCACATGGTTTTGAACTTGCGAACGACGGTGAGGATGAAGACTACCTTTTTGATTTTTGGACAGAATCGGAGATAACCACTGAGGGAAAAGCGGTAGTTGATTTATTGTTGTTTTGCAACGAAATTGTCAAGCCATCTTTTGACATTGCTGAATTAGGCACAATTCATGATCCTCAGACTCTATCCAGATATCACGGAGCGATTGGTAGAGCTATCTTACCATTCGGTAGATCTTTGATTTTGTTGCTTCGTGCTTCTTTAAGTGCCATTTGTCAACGAGAGCGGAAAGGAGGTATAATTCACCAGGATCTAACTCCAGAAGATAAAAAGCTCGAACAAATAGCTGTCAACGACTCTCTTTTCTCCTATGAAGATGGATTATTGTTGCTTAGAGAATTAGGAGGACCTTTGCCATCATTTATAAATAGCCAGTCACAATGCACCACCGAGCCTGAAATTATGTGGCGAAATTTAATTCAAAAATGGTTAAAAGGCGTCCACGGTTTAGAGCTTCACCATGGATGTAGAGGCAGCTCTTGTATTTCTCAAATCGATCCGACGTATAACTTTAAGGCTATCACCCTATTTCCTCCGCCGAACGATGATCGAGGTCCAACGAACGTTCATGATAACTTCAATCGACCCATCTCTGAAAACGAGATTATGGATCATGAAATGTTAGATACAGAGATAGATCACGTGGAAGAGCTTGTATCAGATGATGTGATCGTTGGTCCACTATTGGGAGACGATATGGACATGGAAAATTCAGAGGAGGAGATAACAATGGGCGAACAAGGCTTTCGTGATACCATGACTGGAGTTGGACGCAATACTGTAGGAGGTGAACTTTTGGAAGACTCCTCGGACGATGGAAGCTTTGAAGCAAGCTCCATTTCTAGTATTCGACTTCGAGATTCAGAGAAAGAATTTGCTTTTGTATCCAAATCTCCGATCATTCCTCATCAGCCAAGTCTTCTTGGAATAGAACCTGTTGGTCCAGGGACTCGTGGAGTCCCGTTCGAGATAGAAGCCGCTACTCGAATTATGAGAGATTTAAGTCATCTTGGATCTGTTCACAGGAAAGGTGCGTAGAACATTTTTTTATGATGTTAATTTCAGTCCCCCGGAACATCTAACAATGAATTACTTCCTTAGACTTACCAACAAACTGTCTGATTCGACTCCCTAAATCGTTTGTCGAGCTTTACGGTATTGTAAATAGAATAAAGGGACGTGAAAGTCTTAGTACTGAGGAAGCTGATGAAAGTGGCAACTCTGAAACTGCAATTTGTCTTCTCACAGGGACTGTTATGCGATCTGGGTCACCTCGTCGCCATTACAATCGATCAGTAAGTTTTTTTTGTAAATCCAATTTGTTCATACCATAATTCTAATGAAATGATTTAGGCTCGACCCCCGGGAACATGTACAATTCACGCTCGACATACCGGTTCGGGTGTTGGCATTTTTTTTCTTGTTCAGAAATGTACGGTTCTTCTTATGCATAACAATAAATCAGCGTACTCTGCAAGTATATATGTGGATCAACATGGAGAAGAAGATCCCGGATTGCGACGAGGGCGACCTTTAATTCTTAATGAAGCCCGGTATCAGGCTTTAGAACTTCTTTGGAGACAGCAAGGTGTTCCTAGAGAAGTCGCACAGATACGATCTACATCGGACAGAGTCATTCGTGATAACTGGTATTAGCCTTACTAAATATAATATTATTTTTCCTTCTTTCCCTTCGTGATTAAGAGTCCTTGTTCTGATGAAATTCATGACGACCTGAGGTATGCGCGCGGTGCCCGAATAGGTCATTTGGAACAGTCCCAGCTAGGAAATCTTCGATGAATTGAGTTTTGTCTACTTTTGCCGACTGGATTCGTTTCGCCTCTTGCAGAGCAAGTTCCTGCTCACCATGTTTTCTAAAGTGTTGATATTGGCTATCCGTGGCATTAACCGCAAAAACTTCTAGGAGACTCACATCAAAATGAGATTTTAGGCTATCACAAAGAAGAGGCCCATTTTCAAATGTGACATCCACTGCTGACGCAATACAATCCTCCATGGATTCCGGTATATGCAGACGGGGACAATCCTGACTAATCCCTCCAATGGCTAAACCTCTCAGATCCCGATTTCGGTAGGAAGGGGGCAAATTAAGGTATTGGAATGCTTTACCAGTTCCAGCGATGGGATGATAGAATGCGATGGGATTCATCGTGAACAAGAAACTATCAGCATGGTCTCCATACCAATGGTTTGAAAACTTCCAGGGACAATCTGTGGCGAATCCAATTGTATCGTGAGATGTTGTCTGAATTAGAATGATTGTTGGACCTTTGTAACTAACTAATGCATTGGCAAATGTTCGGAAGGAAAATCCATCGTGGTTGCTTGAGTAGAGTCGACGCCACTGATTGAAATGGAAAAAAAATTTGAGAGACATGAAATAGGTTCTTTCTTCATAGATTGAAAAAAGGTCTGGTACTTACTTTTCCTCTCAAAGAAGGCGAGTGACAAGCGAGAGATATAGGAATTATGTCCCAGGGATTTTTCCACATTTGTGATGGATGGTCAAGGTGTGGTACAGTGAAAGGATCTGGTCGAAATGTATCATGACTTTGAGAGAATAGGAGACAATGAACTATAGTAGAGAATGACGTATAGAGAAAAGGCATGACATCCGAAGTCCACTGAATATATTTCTGACGGGTTAATGATTCGGGTAACGATTGGATCCATTCCGATGGTGTTGTAATACAAATATTTGAGTCAGGTATTGTTTTGGTCAGCAAGAAGTGAGATGCAATCATAATCCGATGAATTATTGTCAACATGTCGGCAGTTGGGATGGTCGTGGATGTTGCTATTTTTTCTGTTGATAGTACATTCGAGGATTGTTGTGTGTCATACTCTTCGAAACAATACGAGAACACGACATGATTGAGAGCATTCGGACCTCTTCGACCGAGACAAGTCACAATGGCTTCTAAATAATCTTTCGTATCGTGTTCTTGTTCGGAAAATGAAAGAGTACTGGAAAAAGATTTGGGTATCGCAGTCTTGAATAAAGATTGAAGAAAGTTATTCGGTAACAAAGTTGTTGCTTCCAGGGCTTTCACCACCACATTGTTGTCATTGAAAACAGAAGAATTAATCTGTTTAGTCGTCTTGTCATTATTTCGTATCCAATTCTCGAGTGATAATACTTGTATTAATTCCTTCTCTGATAGAGGAAAGGAATCAAGATATTTGTCGGTAAGATCTTGATCTGTTATCGTGTCCATTATATTTTTGGAGCGACAAAATGAGAATAAGGTCCAATTTGTCATATGCATCTGATAGGGTTACGAGTAAATTCCCAACCTTCCACAGTCTCTTTTTGTTTTGTTGATGCTAAACAATCAAAATATAGTATTTGAAATAAACATGAAATTATTAGTAAGCTTCTATATTTTCTAGAATATGTCCTTCCTTGGAAACATACCTCTTGCACTATTAACTTTATCAAAAAGTGGGTATGTGAAAAGTATGTTCTGTTGGTCATGTTCATGTCAACGGTTACAAATTCTAGTGAACTTTTGTAGTTTCCTACAGACTCTGTTGTAGAGCCTCTAATTATACAACAATGCCAGGTAATTCATATTTGCGAACAATATTATGACTAGCAATCCTAATTTGTTTATCACCTCACCTTCAATATAGCAAATCAATGCTAGACTTTTTGAAAGTTTCTCATTATACGTTTTAAAAAAATTCAAGCTGTTATTTCTTATTGCATATTGCCTCACAAAGTGATGGTTCAGCAATGTTTCCAAGAATTATTAATTTTCATTCACTTCATTCCATTAACCAATATATTATATTTGCTTCATATTATGCGTCCTATTGATTGCAGCTTTGTAAGCCCTTGTTGTTGAATTAAGCTGGTCAAGGTTGTGAGTGCCTGCCTATATACATTGCTAGTTGCAATAGTTTATGTGCATCTGAGTCAGACAACAATACGATTGGCATAAGTCTATAAAGGAAACAAGGCACGACGTAATATTAGAAATCCCCGAGAGAAATAATGCAATTTTCATCATGGCTAAACATAGGAATTTAATTACTTATGTTTCAAATGAAACTGCTTGTGAAGTAGCTGTTTTCATTGAATGAAAGATAGACAGTGTGTGATGTTTCGTTATTGTACATCATGACTCGAATAGGCAAGGAAGTCATAGTTTTAAGGTTAGAGATGATGTGCCTGACGGGTGAATTCTTTTCAGCTGCCAAATTTTGCGCACTTTCGAATTTTGATCTCGACAGGAAAGAAGCATGAGAACTCTTTCTTTGTTCTGGATCCCATTTTACATTAGGATTTTGTATGGGAATTCATCTAAAACCCGAACTTCTGGAATATATGGCAACTGCTCGAAGCAGAATCGAAGGATTGTGATTCCCGAAAGTTTACGTTTTGACATCTTCATAAATTCGGGTCATACGTATTTTTTATCGTCGACACACTAATCACGAGTGGAGAGATATGACTGACTATAACTTTGAATCTCAAGTACCTTTGCAAGTCGAAGGCGCATCAACAAAGGAACTAGAGATGAGAAATACAAGAATAAGAAACAATTTTTTCACCAAACTTGGTATTGACGAGAAAACAAATGATTCGCGACAAATGAAGTGCACCACTCCTTCTCGTGGATCTCTCATCGGTAAGGTAAAGGTCAGTCAAGAACCTCTGAAATTTATTAGCGACGAAAAGGAATCATCCAAAAATACTACTATTTGGGGAAATTTATTTCGCTCCCATTCTGCTTCGGAAAATTCATTATCTTCATCGCCAAGTTCATCTGTAGGCTCCGGGTCAAGTTATAGCAAAAAAGAGCCAAGGATATCGTTTAACCTCGATGTCGTTGTTGTCCCCATTCCAATGAGAGATGAATACTCAAATAGGGTAAAAAATCGGCTATGGACAAAGCCAGAAGAGTTGTATGAAAACGCTAAAAGAAATGCCCTAGAGTTTGCTGCCGAGGGTTGGGATTGGAGAACTGCTTTCGAGGACGAGAATATGTATCGAGATGCAATATCTGGTGAACTTGTACATCCCATCCACTGTATGAGCTATGATTAGTGTAAGAGCAATTGATTTTGTATGATATGGATTTGACTGAACAAATCAGAAGTGCCAAGAGAGTTCGGTTAGAAGACGTGCAACGAGACAAATGAAATATATGGAATTGATTTTATGCCGGATTCGACATCCATACTTACTATCAAGTATTTCATCGTTGTACTTTCATTTTCCTCGGGATCAAGAGTATGCCAACTAACCAGTTCTGCATCGACACATTTCTTGTCTGTATTGCTTGAAGCGATGAAATACGGGAGATTGTTGCAATGGTACGCTGCCTAGAAAATTCCAAGTTTTGCATGATGTGAATAAAGCATGTTACCTCACAGCATAACTGAATAATGTTTCCACATAATTTATCCGAATTCTATTCATTTGTACTCTTAACGTAATGTAGAACATTGAAATATGAAATAAAGATACATCTAACCAAAGGCAATTTGTGTTTCTTACAATATTGTTATCATGGGATGCATATATTTTTCTCTACTCAAATAGGTCTATCGGGTTCATGATTTGTCTCCAACTTTGTAACCTCACAAATTAATATTCTCTTGTCGCACTTTCTATTTACACTTCCTATCACACAATTTTCTTCCATCATCTCTCCTAGAAACTCAACCATATGTTCTGTATGATTTTTTCTGCGTATATTTTTGGGGAAGATATAAGCACTGTTTCCCTTCTGTCCCAAGAACAATAAATTATTGTGAACCTGGCATGCATCCAAGTTCAAGGGCATTTCTATAAAAATCTTGCGTTTAAAGTCTCCATGGAAGAAACTATTGCATATCAATTATTTTGGCCTTCCGTTTCCAACTCATGCATTGTATTCAACAGCATTTGGAACAATACATTGTTGACTACTGAAGAAAAGCTGTTGCTGAAATAGACTTCTGGAAAATGGTTGTATTCATTAGCAACTAATCAAACTCAAAACACACCGTTTTCCATTACCTAGCTAGCATAACCACTTGCTCCTTAAATGTCTACAATCCCCTTTGAAAAAGGCTTTTTTGAATACCTTTGAAAAGATAATGAACTAGGACTCAGGTTTCCGTCAGAGAGAGGAAGAAAAAGAATCACAAGGGCCCTCCAATTAAGGCCAAACTCCTCTGATAACAATCACCCTTTGGAGAAGCATTAGACACATAATGAGAAGTGCCATGCAACATTTCCTTTGTTAGATCCCCTCAGCTTGCCACTAATCCTATCAGGGAACTACCTGGGGAGTTTTATTTTGCAAGTTTCTAGTCGTAAAAAAGACTATTGGAAAATGAATTTGATGTTCATGGGAAAGTCACATGGGCAAAAGCCCATCAGAATTCCTCCACAAGGAAATATCACAACGGTAAAATGCAAGCGTGCTATTGAATATAATGAAGTTACTCCTCTTTTCTGCAAGACCTTGAACCTGATATCCTAACGGTGTTTACATCTCACCGGAACGGGCTAACATTTCAAGCACAAAACAAGTAGGGTGATTGTATCATCTTAACACTAGTATCCTTGTGATACTACTGGAACCCTTTAACCACAGTGCCAAGTGGATACAATGATAACTTGCTGTTGACGACAAGAGATCTTTGAAGCAAAAACGTCCACACCTCAAAGAGTCAATTCCTATCCAGGAGCTGAAAACTTCTTTCGGAAACTGTTTTGATCATCTTCATTGAACTCCTAATCTGATCAACAGACCGATCCTTGCAATTGATGGCTATAAATCACTCAGCATAACTATTGCTGACCAGTTTAATTTGTCTACGTGATGTGACAGTTGGCTTATCAAACTCAAAATAGGCCGGCAATCGTGACTACTGCCCAAAATCTTTCTTTAAAAAAATCAACTTCCAATGGGAATATATCAGGTTGTACAAACGGAAAATTGCAGTTTAACCCTGTAATTAGATGGATATTACATATGAAAAAAAATAACTCGAAGACTATTTGGATGTTGCAATACTGTTGTTAAGGTTCTACTCGCATAAATTTACAAGTAAGCGTGGAATAGACAAGTAACTATGTGACATACAATGACATTGTATTTCAGTAGTGGTAGCGGGTACCAAAAATTGTTGTGTCTGCAGAATGATGCACTTTGCTTTCCTGCACCATGTGCGCATTTTCCTGCACCGAATACAATCGATTCTAAGCTTTGAATCATGGATCGAATATCCTGCTTTCAATAGCAAACTGAGCTTGGGTAGAACAGCAATGGTTGCATTCTTATTAGGAGTCATAATGGGCGTGCATTTCGTTTCTCTTTGTATTGGAGTATACCTTCGATTCCTTCTTTCAAGTTCAGAATCATCACATCTCCTAATTGATACGGATCGATTGCAACTCTTCATTCAATGGTGTATGTACATAATATGTGTATGCTTTTTTCATCTATCAGAATTTTTTACAACCGCAATCTACAATCCAAATGCTCTTTCCTCGGATTCGTTCATAGTGAATCATAGTTACGCTTACACAGGTGCAGCAATTGTGAGTAAGTTGTAACAATTCGTGCTTTACACTCGAATTATTCCTCAAAGACTCCGTTCATACTTCCTTCCGTGCTTTCCTCAGCTATCAGCAGTGGAGTTCGCAATTCGTTTCGCCTTTCTTAAAAAGTGGAACAATATTTATATCATGATTCTCGGATTAATCATAGTAATGATAGCACAGGGAATCAGAATCACCGCTATGGTTACATGTGCTGAGAATTTCAATCATCTAATCCAAATTTCTAAACGAGAAGACCATGTCTTGGTCACTCATGGAATGTAAGTTTATATTTTATTTATCCCTGTTGTGGGTCAACTCCACAATCGTAATATCTAACTGGGCTTACTTTATAAAACGTTGAAACTTTTAAAAATATCAGATATAAGTATTTGCGACATCCATCCTATGTCGGCTTCTTCTACTGGGCTGTGGGGACGCAGATTTTACTTTGTAATCCACTACAAGTTGTGCTGTTCACCTTCGCAACCTGGACTTTTTTCAAGAGGAGAATCGCCTACGAAGAAGAAACTCTTCGGCATCTCTTTCCCGAAGAATATCGGAACTATTCTGAAAGGACGTGGATAGGAATTCCATTTCTTTAGATACATTCACAAGACTTATTCCTCAGATTTTCACATTCTTTTCTTTTTTCCAGGACAAGAATGGAAACTAAGAAAAATGTAGTTTTGTGTTAGTCCCTAACCTTCAACTATCTTGGCATACAACTTCTTTTGCGCTTATACATTTTAAAGTTCTCTACAAATGGTTTAAAGGTTTGCTTACTCAACATCTTTGCATTTTTTTCAAATCACGCTAAAAAGCAAAAAAATAAAATCTAGTTTCAAGAGATTTGTTGGATTTGTTTTTGATCCCTCTTCACTTTAGTTGAATTAATCTTTGATACCCAGGGAATTGCTGGTTGAGGGTTACAAAATTTGCCAGGATCTTTTCACAATCACAAATCATATTTGTATTGTACTCACAACTACCATATTGCATGCTACACTCCACCCTAGCGGAATGGTGTTTACCATAGCAATATCAAATCATTCATGTCAAGAAAAGGGGGTTGACTTCAAAAAGAATGCATTAGCAAAATTATCTATGTATACACTTTTCAGATGGTAAAATTTACGTTTGACTATCAAATGATCAAGGATTAAGGTATTACATGTGAAAAAATGTTTAAGGAAAAAACGGAGAAACAACTCAGAAAAAATCCATGTTTAAGTGTCAAAATGTTATCTTGGGAATGCATGGATAAACTTTTAAATGACTTAGGAAAGACAAGAAAAAGGTAAGAATCTAGACCCAAAAAGCAAAAAAAGTATTCCTATATAGTTTGAAGATTATTTTTAGGTGTAGTTAGTAGTTAAATATCATCTCTTTATTTGTAGAGTCATTTAATAGACTCCTGTTTTTCATCCCTTTTCTCTGTTTCAAACGGGAATTCATCATCTCCTCTGCTTATCTAGAATGTTAACTTAGATAAGATAGAGTTACGACAAGTAAAGGATAAGATTTGGAAGTGATGTGGTTCAATTCAGCTTAATAAAATTGAATTTCTTTTGTCTTATAACAAAATTCCATGGAAAATATTTAGAACAAAGTATCTACAACATATTTGCAAGAAAAGATTATAGGATCACAATTATACAAAAACAATATATTTTGAAGTGGCTTAATATAGATAGCCATTACATCTTAATACTTTATTGCAATCCAGATTCTCTGCAGACACAAACGTTACTGAGGTAACTTTACTTGATCAAATCGTTTATTTGATTGGTATATTGTTCTATTGTTGCCTAAAAGCAAATCCTGTGTACTTAATTGCTCAAAGGTTCTAACCCAATAAACACAATGGAGTGACAACTCTTTGTATGAAGACAAGATAAGTCTAAATATTGTCAAGGCAATGCGACAGAAATATAGCAAGCGGAGAACAATATCATACAACCCTTGCCAGGCTCTATTGGAAATAACCCAAAATGAATATTTGTGGGAGAAGTAAAATACTCCCAAAACCTTTACACAAAATGCATCTGGAATCAAGGATGTCTTGTTGGGTAAGTTACTGATCCCAAGGACTTCAGAAGAGTTTGAGGAGAAATCAGAAGAAGGAAGAAGAGTGATGAAAAATGCTGACCTCAATGAGTTGGCATTTACAGAATTAATACTGTCCATTGACGTAAGCAATAGTAGTGGAAAAATTGCATTTGGAATTTTAAAAAGTTGCAAGACGAAGGATTATGAAGATGGGAATGCAACCCATGCCTGGGAGAAGCTCAAGAAGAAGTTTGATGTTAAAATGTGTGTGTCATTTTATTCAATAAGTCTTGAATTTAAGTGGAAACTATATATGAAGATAGTTTAATGTAGGGTGAAACATGTGGAGATGTTCAGCAATTAAAGGCGAGTAAGAATTGACAATTAACGGCGATAACCCGGAGTCTAGAATAGCCAACTGTCTTTAATTTTAATCTAAATTACAATTTATGTGAAGAGGACTTTGCAACACGTTTAAACGAAAGGTTCTAGATACCCTCTTCTTTGAGTTAAGTTGTCAACTAACATTAACATTCACTATTCTATTTGGTTAAGCCTATTCTGAGAATGAGTGATATCAGCGCTATCAGGGTGTTGAATTTTACAGGAAAGAAAGAAGAATGGTCGTCGTGGAGTGAGAAGTTCTTGGCTAAGGCAAGAAGATCAGGTATAAAGGAAATCCTTCT
>CAAAJI010000678.1:0-14346 GCA_900642245.1 Fragilaria radians | reverse complement strand
CAAAGTCGCAAAAGGAGGAAGCAAGAATTCAGGAGAAAGGATATTCATAGACATCAGCTCTATTAAAGGAGAAAGTTTTGGAGGTTCCAAATTCTGGGCATTGATTGTTGATGATTACGCAGACTTTTGCTGGAGTTACTTTTTGAGGAAGAAGAGTGATCTGAAGGATAAACTCGTTAACTTCATCCAGGAATTAAAAACTAAAAATATCAACGAAAAATGTGTGAGGTGCAACAATGCAGGTGAAAATAAGGCCCTGGAAGATCATTGCAACCATGTTGGTATCAATGTTTTGTTTGAGTATTCAGGTCCAAGAACCCCTCAAAGAAATGGGAAGGTTGAACAAAAATATCAAACACTTTATGGCAGAATTAGAGCCATGTTAAATGGAGCAGGACTTAAAGATGAAGTTAGAAGTGGGATCTGGGCAGAGTGTGCTTCTACTGCAACCTTCTACTCAAATATATTGCTTACCAATGGAAGAAGCAAGTCTCCACAAGAACTTATGTTTGGAAATAAGTCTCATTGTGTGAATAACCTAAGATTATTTGGTGAAATGGGCGTCGTTATGACAAAGGAAAAGATTCAAGGAAAGTTGAAGGATCGAGGCACCGTGTGCATGTTCATCGGATACCCACCAAGTCATGCCTGTGACGTCTACAGGATGCTGAGCATGAGCACAAGGCATGTCATCAAATCAAGGGACATTAAATGGTTACATAAGACTTATGAAGACTGGTGTGTAAAGGAAGACCCTGAAAGTGAAAAGGATAATGAAATTGATGATGATGATTCAATTTTGGCCAATACAAAGGCTCAAGAAACTGTTGAACAAGATAAGAAGAAAGACAAGGGTTCAAAAGTCATCAGAGAAATGAAGAAATTGCAAGGATGGTGTAACCCTGATGCTTCTAGAGTTGTTGAGTCTTCAAATTCTGGAAGGGAGCCCATCGTAGATCAAGCCGACATTGCCTTTATGACAGTGGAGCAACCAAAAGAGCCAGGAACATTTAATGAAGCTTTCAATCATCCAGAAGAAGATGTCAGGTTGAAATGGAGAGAAGCCATCCATAAAGTATTTAAAGAAATGAATCTCCGTGGAGTCTGGAAGAAAGTCAGCAAAGAAGAGATGCCAGTCGGACATTGATGTGTCAAGAGTAAATGGGTATTTAAAGTCAAGCAAAATGGAGTCTTTCGGGCTCGATTGGTTGCCTGTGGATACAGCCAAGTGCCAGGGGTCGATTTTAATGACAGTTTCGCCCCAGTTGTAAACAATGTATCCTTCAGAGTCTTGTTAATTGCCAAATTAGTATGGAAATTGAAGGCCAGGAGGGGTGTGGGGATGCTTCTATATCTAATTAAGCATTCTCGTCCAGATATTGCAAATGTTGTGAGAGAATTATCAAAGTGTATGGACAGCGCAACAATGGCTGCACACAAGGAAATGTTGAGAGTGACAAAGTTTGTATTAGATACTGAGTCCTACTGTTTGAAGATCAAACCAAAGGCAAGCGAGGAAATTGGGATTTGGTTGTCTACAGTGACAGCAATTGGGCTGGTGATACGGAAAATTGAATCAGTATTACAGGGTTTATTATCTACCTATTGGGTGTGCCTATTTGCTGGAGATCAAAGGGACAAAAAGGAGTAACCCTTTCCAGCAGTGAGGCTGAGTATGTGGCAATGTCAGAGGCAGTAAAAGAGATCAGATTTTTGTATTATCTTCTTGAAAGCCTTGGTATTTCAGTTAAACTACCAATAATTGTGAGGATAGATAACATTGGAGCAATTTTTATGGCAGAAAATGCATCTTCAGGAGTTCGCACCAGGCATATTGATACAAGGTATCATTTTATTCGAGAGCACATTGAAGATGGTTTTATTCAGATAGTATTTGTCAGGACAAGCAACAATGACGCGGATATATTCACAAAGAATGTGAATAAAGAAACTTATGAGAAACATATTGTGAAGTTTTTGGGCAATAAAGTCAAGCATTGAATAGTGCATGACAGGAAGGGTGTTAAAATGTGTGTGTCATTTTATTCAATAAGTCTTGAATTTAAGTGGAAACTATATATGAAGATAGTTTAATGTAGGGTGAAACATGTGGAGATGTTCAGCAATTAAAGGCAAGTAAGAATTGACAATTAACGGCAATAACCCGGAGTCTAGAATAGCCAACTGTCTTTAATTTTAATCTAAATTACAATTTATGTGAAGAGGACTTTGCAACAGTTTGACCCAGTATCTGCCCCTACATTAGTAAGGACAGAGAGGATGTTCAGGGAAAGCAAGCTTGGAAGGAATGAAGACCCTGAAATTTGGATTAATAATTTAGAAGATCTACAATAAAACTGGAAGTTATGGGCTCAAATATGACTGATGAGTAGTTTCTCATTCAAGTTTTGAACAGTTTAACTGGTGACTACGCGTTGCAAATGACGCTCATGGAGAAGCGTATTGGTAATAAGGAGAATCCGCTCTCTATTGATGAGCTTAAAGAAGACCTTAATTTGAGATATGAAAGGCTTTTATCCAAGTCTGAATCTACAAGGAATGATGATTATGGCAAGGAGAAGGCGCTGTTTGTAAAGCAATTCAAAGGTAAATGCCAAAATTGCGGAACGTTAGGTCACAAGTCAGCACAGTGCAAGTCCAAGATGGTCCAAGAAGAGAAGGAAATCATCTGCAATTACTGCAAGAAATCAGGCCACCTTAAATCTCAGTGCTTCAAATTGTTGAGAAAGAATCAAGCTGAAGGCAATCAAGGAGGAACAAGAATGGGATGGCAGGATCTGCTGCGGATGTAGTTTTAACTACAATGACAGCCAATGACGGAATTGACAGCAACATTTGGATTGGAGACAGTGGCACTTCATGCCACTATTGCAATAGTGAGGAAGGTCTACATGACTACACTACTATTTTGGAGGAGAGAACGGTTGGAAACGGCAACAAGATGCTCGCAAAGAAGGTTGGAAGCTTGAGATGCATGGTCCAACAGAAAAACGGAGAAAAGTTTATACGAGAGCTATGGGTAAATCTGTTCAGTATAAGCAAAACTATAAAACATGGGTTTAATATTGGCAATGAGGATGTTGTTATGAAGTTAATGAAAGGAAATACAACTTTGTATTTTGACTGAATGTTGAAAACCAAAAATGGATTTGTGTCGGGAATCAAGTTGCTACCGATCCTTGGAAACAATATTGCAACCACAGTAGTTGAGGCAAGCAAGGTCAAGCCCAAGATTAACATCAACAATCTACATAAAATCTTGGGTCTCTGTTGCAAGGTTGCAACCAGGATGACTGGAAAAAGCTCTGGATATGATGTTAAGGGCAATTACAAGACTTGTGAAGCCTGTTCAGTTGCTAAGGCAAGACAGAAGAACATCAACAAGGACTGGAAAGGCAGCAGTATTACTCCTGGAGAAAGGCTCTACGCGGACTTGCATTAGTTTGGCTTAATTTGAGTTATGGAAATTGGAAATCAAAAAATAACAATCAAGAACCTCAAGATGAAGACGACACTTTGGATACAGAAGCTATGGAAGAAGACGCTAGTGATTTAGCTGAGGCAGAGGATGCAACTCTTGATGAGGCCCAAATCAGAGAGCAAAACAAAGATTCAAAACAAATTTCAAAGTTGAAAAGTTGGTTTAATCCCGATCCGTCAAAATTCCTCAAAATGCAAAATTCGGGTAGGGAAATGATCATCAAAACAGCAGATTTTGCATTTGATATGGTAGACCTTGTCAAGGACCCGGAGAGTTTTGATGAGGCATACAATCACCCTGAAGCCAACGAGAAAAATATATGGCGCCGCGCAATGTGACACCAATTCTTTTGGTCACAATGTTAACCTGGAATTTAATTGGAAAGTGATCAACATTGAGACGGCGTTTCCTCATGGCAATCTCAAGGAAACAATCTTCATGGAGATACCAAAGGGTATGGATTCAAGTAAAACTGAATGCCTAATTTTAAAACAAACCATTTATGGTCTTGTCCAATCTGCAAGGGAATTTTATAATTAACTTGTTTTGTCTTTGAAAGGTTGTGGTTTCATGGGAAGCCCTGTTGACCCATGCTAGTGGATCAAGCATTCAGAGTTTGGAATCGTCATGGTTGCTGTGTATGTTGACAAGTGCCTTGTTGTTGGAAGCGAAGAAGGGATCCAGGACATGATAAATTGCCTTTAAAATTGCGATTTTGGGCTTGAAGATTGAAGACAACCTGACTGACTACCTAAGTTGCAAGATTCAGATCAATCAAGCAACCAAAACTACCTACGTAATGCAACCACATCTAATCAAAAGTCTAATTGATAAATTTGGAGAAGAAGTCAAAGATTTATGCAATTATGGAACCCCCGGCACGCCGCGATTCAAGATTGTAAGGCCAGATGATGCAGACAAGGTGGATACGGCAATGCAATCTAAATACAGGTCCGGAGTTGGTATGCTTCTGTACCTTATCAAGTATTTGAGGCCAGACTTGGCAAATGTGGTAAGAAAACTCTCCAAATGCATGGATGGTGCAAGTTTAGCAGCCTACAAGGAGGTGCAGAGAGTCATTAAGTTTGTATTGGATACGATGTCGCCGTGAAAACCATGTCTTGTGACTCAAAGTTTTCTCGATCACAATTACCAGAATTATTGTTGAGGCGTGAGTCCCTTTTCTTGAGTTTGAGACAGTTTTGCTTGACATGTCCTGGCTTGCGACAATAATTTCAAAACATTCCACCAGTCAAATTGCCACCGTTATTATTACCATTTTGATTTCCTCGATTTTTACATTGGAATGACTTGTGTCCAATCTTTCCACAATTCCTGCATTTACCTTTAAATTAACCGCCAAAAAACGCCATTTCTTCCGAATTATCACCATTATCTTTATTTGAATTATTATTAATCCTTTCAAAACGCAAACTCAACTCTGCTCTGATCTCACTAACTGTTAGAGGTTGTTCAACATCTCCAATTCTTCTCTCCAACAAAGCAACTTGTAAATCATAATCTGACGTGAGATTATTGAGAACATGAATCATGAATTGCCTTTCTGAGATACCAGAACCCATATCTTTGAGTCTGACGCATATATCCTCCAATTGCGTGATCCAAACTTCAGGATCCTCACCCTTCTTCAACACAGAGTCCCTAAATTGCTTATCCAATTTGACCATGGATGGAGCTGACATTGGTTCATACTTGTTTTCAGTTTGTCCCAAGCAATGGTCGCATTACCGTCAGGATAATCCTTGCTCTTACATCCTTTTACAATATTAAATGCGATTTTTCCGTTACTGGTCTTGACATCAATGGACAACAAAAGTTCTGTGTATGCAACTTTGTTTAATTCAATAGCATTTAACATTTTCTTCCCCATATCCAAATCTTTATCAAACTCTTCATCAGCCTTGGGAATTGACAACTTTCCAGTTAAAACATCCTTAAATCCGTACCTTTTGGCTTTAGCCATAAACTTCTCATTCCAAATTGGCCAATATCAGCCTTTCCGCAGAAAGGAATCACCCTAATAGTGTTTAAATCTGTCATGTCGACTCAGAACGTGAATGCCGAATGAATGAGAACGGTTCAAAATAACCCAAGGAAACCTTGATAACTTATTTGTTTAAAAGAAATGAATAGAATAGACAATAAGGTACCCACGTTTAAACGTGTTAGCAAGTCTTCTATTCAAGCAATGAAAGGATGAAGAGGATGAAAGCAAACGTAAGTTGCACTAAAAGTTGTGATTACTAATTTTATCTTTACTTAATCGCTGACGCATTGATATGCTGACTCACTCATTTCATCATATATAAATATCCCTAATGGATAACCTAATGGATAACCTAAACATAAAAAAAACCTAAATTTGAATGAACGTAAGGGATATCTTTCCAATACTGGTATACTTATAATGTTGAATAATACGCCAATCAGGTGGGTGTCTAAACGTCAGAATACAGTAGAGACTTCAACTTATGGTTCGGAGTTAGTAGCATCTAGAGTTGCCACAGAACTCATTTTGGAAGTAAGGTTCATGTTGAGGTCATTGAGTGTGGATTTAGAAGGCCCAACTCTAGATAATATGTCAGTGGTTTTAAATACTTCAGTTCCTTCAAGTGTTCTCAAGAAAAAACATAATGCAATTGCATACCATCGTGTCCGAGAAGCTATTGCAGCTAGAGTGATGAGGTTCGCATATGTAAAGAGTGAAGAAAATGTCAGGGGTTAACCCCTAATTGTATTTCTAAATGGAGCAACTGTAGCTGCCAAAAGTAAGATGCAGGAGGCGGTAACACTTTCGGTGACTGAAGCTGAATTGGTGGCTGCAACGCACTGTTATCAGGAAATGCTGTACGTGAAAACAGTACTCGAATCGATCAAAATTAGTGTTAAATTGCCGATGGTGTTGCAGATGGATAACAAGGGTGCTAAGGATTTAATCAACAATTGGAGCGTTGGAGATCGGACTCGCCATATCGATGTTTGCTATCTTTTTCTTCGTGAAGCAAAGGAGAAGAACATGGTGAAGATCAAATGGATATCGTCCAAGAGTAATCCTAGTGACTTCTTCACTAAGAACTTGAGCATTGATTTGTTCAAGAAACATTCCTCGGTGTTTAGTGGGAATTTAGTTTGAAAAAGAGAAGCGAAAAATTTAAGGAGGGTGTTGAAGTTGATACGTGGCTACCAGTAGAAGCAGTACCAGTAATATGGTAGAAAAATAAATTTTCCAATTAACGACTGATTTGGATATCTCTAGAAATGTGAGGATATCAATCGAGCTTTGACAAGTTTATCTAATTTTAAGTTTATTAATTCTTTCTACATCAAAACTACTTTGTTAATAGTAACTAGAGTGTTTTAGCAAGAAATCTTCCAACAGGCTATTTTGGCGGGAAAATGGTGCAAGAAGCGGCCAACACAATTGATACTGATCAAGGCACAGTCTCAGCCAATGTACATGTAGCTAGAACCTTTCTGAATAAAGGGAAATATTTTTACGCTGCTACAAAATCCGTTTGCAATATTGATATTTTAGAATCCTACCCAAAACAAAACAATTTCGGAAATTGTTAAATTGTGAGATTGCAAACAATTCTACGGGAAGTATTGATGGTTACTATTTATGCTATTCATGTATGTGTATCCCAAATTTGTTTCAATTCTTATATCATAATTGTTGTATTGCCAATAATTCAAAAGGAAATTGTCCTTCAATTTGTTTTACAGTGCAAGATTAAAGCAGAAAGTATTGGTAGTAAATTATTTCATAGCATGGCACTATTTTTTCACAGCAAACAATCATGATTTGTAAGCCAAATGAGTAACTGTGTTTGGCACTTTCTTTCCAATTCAACCTGTTGATAGGCTGATTTCATGATAAAAAATCATGATATTTACTATTCATCAATGACCAAGTGATTCATCCTTTACTTTGATCAAAGTTATCAGTATGATGAATAAATGCTATGGATTGTGACTAGGAATATTATTCATCACTAGCCCACAAGATGTACTTGATGTGAGTTTCACTAGCTCACAAGGAAGTCTTCAAAATCGAACATAAAATGTCTTCATAGACATATATGTTTACGTCGCTCCCCACAGGCTGATGACTTGACAGTAACATCTGGAGAGTTCCCACAAGGATAACTTGCACCTATTGCTTGATTTTCAAAGGACTTGATAAGTACGTTGGAGATAAATGTCCATATTGTTGGGCTGTTTCCACTTCCCTAACCATTCCAAATACAGGGCTGTGAGCTTGACTTTAGTATTGAGCAATTTCAGTAGTGCCTTCAATCTGAACATTGTACACCATTTCTGTAAGTAGCTGAAAATGGAGTTGCACAATGGATAGCGGAAGACCATGAGCTTTACTTGCCATTGATGCTAGATTTGGGAGACTTCTATTGTAGCACGCTCTTGCATCATTGTTAATTTGACCGTAAGCATCCATTGTGATTCTAGACAGATCTAGTTGTAATGTTTGTATGTGAACTGGGTCTAATGGTGACTTGGACTTCCGGCTTCTGTACTGGTTACTTGTTAGCTATTGTGACTTTTCAGCTTGATATAAGGCTTCCCTCCATTTGATGCTTAAGAAAGCATTAAGATCACATTCATGTATGTGAATGTTGTTTGCAATGTCTATGCTTCCTTTCTGCTTAGGTATGACAATGTTGACAGCATTTTTCCATCAATTGAGGGGTCTTCCTACTTTTGCCGCCACATTTACAATTCCCAACTGTGTTTCAAATAGTATTGTCTGCATGTCTTGGATGACTGTATTTTTATTTTCATTGTTTCATCATCACTATTCATTACTGGTCTGAGAAGTGCTTTATAATGTCCTAAATGAACTCCTGAGGGTGATGTTCTTATCCTCTCATTCCAGATCTTGAATTTTTTCTTCCAATCCTCTAAATCAATGTTTCAACTTTATCCATTGACTTGAACTTGTCTTAATATATTAACAATCCTTTTTTCTTGCTCTTTGTTGGGGGGAGGGAGAGGGGGGGGAGGGGATATGTTATGATACTTGATGGGAATCACTTACATTTTGTACGCTTGTTGTGTTAAAGAATCCGCCTTTGGCTGTTTTAATGATTAGCATCTGCTGCAGATCTGACAACACTTCTGTGCAATACTGTGCTTAAATCTTTCTTTAGTATCTTAAATGTCAGAGTGTCTCCTACATTGTCTGCAAATCCTACAAAGCATCCAGGCCTCCCAGTAGTCTCTAGGAATTTGGAAACAGTGTCTAAATACAGAACAGGTTCAAACCAATAGAACATATGGATATAGGAAATGTCTGGGTCCCCACCTCCTTGAAACTTGTTCTGGTATTTTCCAATTGATTTGATGGTTTGCACTTAGATGATGGATATGGGCTTAGTAATCTTGTGCTCCAGTAGGACAATTTTTTAAACAGGAAGTTTTTGTTTTTAGTTCGTACGTCAACCGTTTTTATTGATCCAAGATGCCAAGCACCATGTCCATGATGGATGATGAGTGGTCTGTTGAGACCCCACCAAGAAGATTCACCCCCAACAGTCAGAAGACAGATCCAGAAGTGAAGATTAAGCTCACCTATCCTCAGCAGGAAGGGAGGGAAGATCACATTCTTCATGTTTTTTTTCCTGCAGACAATTTTATTGGTCAACAATGTCAATTTGAGGATCCTAAACAAGAGAGGAAAAGCTCAGAAGGAGACGGCTGTTGCAGACCTCACACCAGAAGTATTTTATAAAAATCATTTGAATGCTAAAGTAAAGCTTTCTGGGAATTATGCCAAGAAAAAAGGAGAGATTGTTGTGGTCCACAGAATCCGTGGCATTGCAACTGAAGGAGTATTGAAAAAGGAGAGGAAGGTTCTCGATTTTTTGAAGCATCATTCCATGCACTTAACACAGCATGACTGGCAGGAGGATGAGCGGAACACCAAGATCATTGGATTCTTTACTACAGTGCTTCCAAAAACAATGACAAAAGAGTATGCAACAAACGTTGTCACCAACAAGCTCAACATTAAAATTCCACTTTTTCAACTTCAAAACATTCCCCTTCGCACCAAGGAAGCTCAAACAAGAGTATATGGCCTGGAAGTCAAAGCTGAAGATGTTAGTGCCATGATGGCAGCAATCAAATCAAACATTTCTCCCGGAAACTTTGTTTCATTTCACATGCGATCAGCAAATGAAGTTGCCTTTGAGAAAGCAGCAAGCTATGTTGCTAGTAAAAATGCAAACACATGGTCATTTTTGATTAACTATGTGTCAGAAGGTAGTTTCTTCAAACTTGAACATAAAGTGAAACAAGCACTTCTTATTGATCATATCATTTACAATCCAGTTAACAAAACAATGAAGGTACTTGTTGCCAAGAAATTATTTGACCAATCTTGAGAACTTATCCGTCACAGCCTTCAAAAGTGGTATCAAGAGTTAGATCCTGAAGACACTGGACAATTTGATACACTCCCCGAAGTTGCTTATTTAGCTCAAGATGACTTCTCTAAAAGTTCAAACTCATATACTTCACATAGTATTGCTTCAATCCTGAGCTTTGATATTGAAGAAATTGAAGTTAGAAAGCCAAGCACAATCGTCACAGCTCAGATTACGGAAACAGCACCATCAGATTTATCAGATCCAGTAGGACAAGTTCCAGCAACAAATGAAGTCAGCAGAATAAAAGAAGAGGTAAAGAAATACCAACAAGAACTTGGAAAATGCACCATCCAGATGGAAAAATTCCAGGCAATGCTTGAGACAGTTACGACTAAAATTGAAAAAATATCAACACCTGTAGAAGAGTCAACAAACCGGAGGCTTGACTAACAAGGATAATTGCACCCAAGCCAGAGTCTCAAATGACATGACCAATGATCTTAACAATTTGGATCAAAATACAGAAGATGAATCAAAATCAAAATCAAAATTTAAGCAACAAATAGTTCAACTAATGAGTACAGCTCACAACAATCAACAAACCATTGAGAAGACATCGCAAGAAGTTCAATCTCTACTGATTGATTTAAGAAAGGGGAAAAGGAAGGCAAAGACTTCCACTAGTGAAACAGAATCAGAGAGTGAGGTACCGCCATGTAAGGAATTGATGACGCAACCAAAGAAAATCAGGACCTTGCAGGTGATTATAAACAATGGTGCTGGAGTTGATAAGTATAAAAGAAAGCTAGAAATCATTGTAAACAATATGAGAGACCAAAATATTGATATCTTTCTTGGACAGGAAAAGAACTGGTGCACCAGATACCATGTGGTTTGGCAAGAGATGCATCTTTCTCTTCCTTTTTGCGAAAGAATGAATTAAGGGATGTACATTTTGCCACTTCAGAATCATCATATAAGTTCCATTCATACAAGAAACCAGGAGTACATTCTGTATTACAGGGAGCAATTTAAAACCCCTTGTGAAACAAAAACTGATGGATCATATGGGAAGATGGGCAGGTTGCATTTATCAGTTGAAGGGTATCAATGTACCTTTTTTCTTAGTATATGATACTGTGGATAATGCACATCATGGTCCCAACGCAATTCATGCACAGCAACTAGCAATATTATTGAGAGAAGCAAGAGAAGTTACTCCTCAACAAGTATGGCAGCGAGATATCATAGAAAGCATACAAGTACTTCAAGCACAGAAGGTGGAAGTAGTGATTGCAGGAGACTTTAACACAGCCAAGATCACAAGAGGGGTTATAAAAGAGATATGTACACCATGCAATCTTGAAGTTATTAGCCACTCTTCAAACAGCTTCTCGTCATATAAACAGGGAAGGAAATGCATGGATCATGTTCTTGGAAGTGTCAAGATTGCACAAGCAGTCACATTAATGCGTTATGAAGAATATTCAACAGAGTATTATTCAGATCATGCTCCAATGTTCCTCCAATTCAACCTAGATACCTTGTGGAGCAGCTACGGCATAGGTAAAATGCCAAGAAAAAGAAGATTATATTCCAAAGATCATGAAAATGTCCGCAAATATGTGCTCCATAAGGCCAAACTTTGTCAGCACTATCAAATCAGTAAAAAAATTGGGACTCTAGAAAAACAAATGGAGAGCCAAGACTTAAATCTGCAGAGCAGCAACAGGGAGCTCATCAAAACAATCAATGACATTGATGCACAACTAGTTCAGATCAGTTTGGAAGCTGAATTACAGATCAAACCAAGATATAACAAGAAATGGAGTTCAGAGGCTGTTCAATGACAGATGGACTGTGTGACAATGCAATATTGACCTATTAATTGGGTACTTATGGTCAGTACATATTTTTATCCTATGTCCTAGTAACATATTGCAAAATTCATTTAGAGTTTTGACATTCAAGAGCATCTCTTGTTCTCCTACAGTATTATTTTGCTGAGTTGTGCTTAATATTTTACTGCAGAAGGCAATTGGCTTTTTGTCTTGGCTTTATAACCGAGCCCAATTGATAATCAGAAGCATCTGTGTGTATTTCGAAGACTTTGTTAAAGTCTGGAAAAATTAACATAGTACTTTGATTAATAAGTTGTTTTATATCCTTTAAAGCTTTGTCTTGGGCCTCTCCCCAATTAAATGATTTACTTCCCCTTGGGACTTTTGTCAATTCCTTTAGAGGGTATAATATGTGTGATCTTTGCTTCCACATATTGAGATAATAATTAATTTGCCTTAAGAGTGAGCAAAGTTGCCTCAAGGTCCTAGGAGGCTTAAGTCGCTGTATCGCCTCCACCTTGGAAGTAAGCGGGCAAATACCGGACGTTGTCATGAGATATCCTAAGCATTCGAATGACGTTGTTGCAAACGTACTTTTTTCAACATTGATTTTTAAGTTTGCTGTATGCAGTCTTTTTAAGACGGTGTCTAATTTATTTAGATAATTGTCATAAGTATTTTTTGTTACGACTAAAATATCGTCTAAGTAACCTCGTACGTAGTTGAGTCTTTCCATTAATTGATTAATTTTACTTCGGAAGATCTCTGGTGCATTTGCAATCCCCATGGGTAATCTTAAATAGGAGTATTTTCCCCAAGGAAATACTATTGTACACAATTTCTGTGCTTCGGGCGTAAGTGCTAACGTATAATAGCCCATATTTAAATCGATTGAAGTGGCATATGAATAGCCATTTATGTAAAGTGAAATATCCTGAATTCTCGGGATGGGATAAGTAACTTGTTGAAGTTTCGAGTTTAATACTCTATAATCAGACACTACCTTGACAGACAGTACCGTTTTTCTTAGGTATAATAAACGGTGGAGATTGATAATCCGATACAACTTGAGGTTACAAAACTCCCAAGTCACATAGTCTTTTAATTTTTATCTTAAGTATTTCTTCGTGAATTTTCGGGACTGGAAATGGGAAATGGAGGTAAATGAAATGGCATTTGTCCCGATTTTCATTGCAAATGTACTGGGTGTGTTTTCCAGTTACCTAGAGAGCCATCAATAAGGGTTCGTATTTTAGTAGCAATGACTTCAAGTCAAATTTTTGTTTACAGTCTAAATGACTAAGTAAATTAAGATAATCGTCTAAACTTGCCTTTCCATAGTTATCCTCTTAGATCTGTTGGTTTGACAAAAGTATTGAAAAAGGAAATTTCAACATTTGTATTATAGTATGTTTTCTACGGTGATGGTTGATGACAAACTTTCGGCGCAACTGATCTCTCAAACAATGATATGACAAACTATGAATTCAAAATGGTGGCTGACCATGACAAGATTCAAATAAATTAAACCTTCATGGCTGGTATTAGATCTTTTAACAAGAGAAAGGAAATATAATTACAATTGCACTTGCTTTGACTCAATTCATTCCTTCTGAAAAAATGTAATGAAATGAGATTGGTTGGGGGAAACTGGGGGAAATAGATTGACATTTAGTCTCACTGATAGGATGCACAAGGACCAAATGTTAGCACCATCCCTTCATATAAAGATGGTATGGGGACTTCCAAGCAGAAAATAAAATAATAAAAAAATAGAAAGTGAAGTATACATCAAAGAGGATTGAGCCTACAATCCCAGAGTTTCTAGCGTAAAGTCCTCTAGGAATTACAGGGGGAAAACTGTTAGAGAAAAAGATTCATTGATAAATAATAAATGCTAAACTAAACATTTTGGAGATTCAACAATAATCTAACAATTCCTTCTTAGAATTGACAGCTGTACCTCCAACATCAAGTAGTAATGGCCTCATTGTAATTCCAAGCACAAAGCCATTCTTAGATTTCAAACATCTATCAAACGGGATCACAACATTTCCTTTCATCAACTTGATTTTATCACCATCATTTCCGAATTTGAAACCGCTCTTCAAACTTTTCCAATGGTAAACAGGTTATCCAAAGGTCTGGTACAAACTTTATGTCTTGAAGTGTGAAAATCAAGTTCACACCGTTTTTCTGCAGAATTTCACATCATAGCATCCCAACTTTTGTTGCAATCATCACATTGCCGTTTCCTGCAGTTATTTCTTTGGAAATCATTGTATTTTGGAGATTCAACAATAATCTAACAATTTACACTTCATAAGGACTTCAATAGTCTAATGGTAGTGCTAGAATAACTAAAATTGACAACCAAAGTTGTATAGTGTGAGTGTAACTAGGTTGAAATTTGCATGAGGGATTTCTGGAAGTCCTGAGATATCAATGAGCTCTAAATATATTGCTTTGAGCTTAGTGCCATTTATGATTCACACGTGGCACGTGTGCATCAAAATATTCATTCACCCATGTTAATTTTGTGGATGCATCAAAGTCTCAAATTCAGGGTCAGGAAAGAAAATTATCATGTAAT